>JADBJO010006269.1:18187-35687 GCA_016801955.1 Conus betulinus | reverse complement strand
CTGTTATACAGCTTCACCGTTCACCGTGTAAATCTAAAAACCCGTGAACACACACGACCAACACTGCATAACACAAACTCACACTGTTGAAAGAGAAGAAAAATTGAAACAACATCAGCCACTAGATCTCATATCTCTGCCACGAAGGAATGGAACCTTTCACTTTGAGTTAATTCATGAATGAAAACACAATGATTTTCCTCAAGGTATGAGAGAGTAACTATGTCAGATTGCGGTTGTGCCCGGAGAGGTCGAGTCTCGTGTGCAGGTGTATGCGATTGCGCGCGTGTGGGCGAGGCACGGCCATTGTGACAAACTATCATTCATTGTGTTTGTTTTTCACAACCTCAGTGTTTCTGGATAATGTATCACTGCTCAATGCAGAGATACTCGGCAATTCGTAATGGAGTAACTTTGCGTTCAAGTTCGGTGGAAAACTGTGTAATAAAATGCCTGACAGACACTGAATCATGCGTTTGATATATGTCTGCTCTACGATCCCCATCAAAACTTAATGGGTTTGCCAGTGGGCCAAATCCCCTAATTCTACCAAGTCCTGCTAGAAAATTAGTTCTGCTGTTTCCGTGTAGGCTAAACAAATTGTGAAAAGTCTGTCAAAACAGATTCTATATTGTGTGGCTGGGATCCGCTTCACAGACTCCAATCAACAGGCAGACAAACAAGCAAGCAAACATGTGACAGCAGGTGAATACAAATTAAAAGTAAAAAATAATTTAAAATACTGATAACTTGTATTTGGTCGGAATAAACAAAATACGCTATCAAAGCAGCGTGACAACTACACTAAGAAACCACAAATGTAAAGGATTTCTTGGACTTGAGAAAATGCTGCTTGAAAACTCTCTCACTTGAAATAAAATCCTGCTGCAAAATGTGTAATTTCATCAGCACTGCCAGTGCAGTTTAGCCTATTTACATCAGTAATACATGACAGTTAACAAATGCTTCATTTTTCCACTCGTGTTGTGTGTGTAGCTCATAGAATCAGATTCAGCGCCTGTAGCATGTAAACAAGCCACATGTTTCAAAGAACACCTTGCTGAGATTGCCCAAACGGGAAGCAAACCAACGGCCTACGGTATTAATGAGAAAAACAGTCTATTCTGCCCATCATATTGAGAACAGACATCTATTATTCCCAGGAAATAAAACAAGGTTTCTTTCAGAAGGTTACAGTCACGTCCACCAGTTTTGCATTTCATGGTTTTGTTAGCAACTTCAACCTCGCAACTGTGACCTCGTAAACATCTTGACAGGTGATTTGTAATGTTTGGAACAAATGTTTCCTTGCATGGTCCAAATTTTAAGGTGATGGAACAAATGTTTCCTTGCATGGTCCAAATTTTAAGGTGATGGAACAAATGTTTCCTTGCATGATCAAATGTTTCCTTGATGGAACAAATTTCCTTGCATGGTCCAAATTTTAAGGTGATGGAACAAATGTTTCCTTGCATGGTCCAAATTTTAAGGTGATGGAACAAATGTTTCCTTGCATGATCCAAATTTTAAGGTGATGGAACAAATGTTTCCTTGCATGATCCAAAAGGTTTTAAGGTGCATGGAACAAATGTTTCCTTGCATGTTCCTTGCATGGTCCAATTTAAGGTGAAACAAATGTTTCCTTGCATGGTCCAAATTTTATTTTGGACAAAAATGTTTCCTTGCATGATCCAAATTTTAAGGTGATGGTGAAAAAAATTTCCTTGCATGGTCCAAATTTTAAGGTGATGGAAAAATGTTTCCTTGCATGATCCAAATTTTAAGGTGATGGAACAAATGTTTCCTTGCATGGTCCAAATTTTAAGGTGATGGAACAAATGTTTCCTTGCATGGTCCAAATTTAAGGTGATGGAACAAATGTTTCCTTGCATGATCCAAATTTTAAGGTGATGGAACAAATGTTTCCTTGCATGATCCAAATTTTAAGGTGATGGAACAAATGTTTCCTTGCATGGTCCAAGGTTTTACAAATGTGATGGAAAAAAATGTTTTTCCTTGCATGATCCAAATTTTAAGGTGATGGAACAAATGTCCAAATTTCCTTGCATGATCCAAATTTTAAGGTGATGGAACAAATGTTTCCTTGCATGATCCAAATTTTAAGGTGATGGAACAAATGTTTCCTTGCATGATCCAAATTTTAAGGTGATGGAACAAAGGTGATGAAAAAAAACAAATGTTTCCTTGCTTGATCCAAATTTTAAGGTGATGGAACAAATGTTTTCCTTGCATGATCCAAATTTTAAGGTGATGGAACAAATGTTTCCTTGCATGATCCAAAAGGTGATGGAACAAATGGTTGATGATCCAAAAGGTGAAAAAATGTTTCCTGCATGATCCAAAATTTTAAGGTGATGGAAAAAATGTTTCCTTGCATGATCCAAATTTTAAGGTGATGGAACAAATGTTTCCTTGCATGATCCAAATTTTAAGGTGATGGAACAAAATGTTTCCTTGCATGATCCAAATTTTAAGGTGATGGAACAAATGTTTCCTTGCATGATCCAAATTTTAAGGTGATGGAACAAATGTTTCCTGCATGATCCATGATCCAAATTTTCCTTGCATGATGGAACAAATGGAACAAAATGTTTCCTTGCAAATTTTAAGGATGGAACAAATTTTAAGGTGATGGAAAAAATGTTTCCTTGCATGATCCAAATTTAAGGTGATGGAAAAAAATGTTTCCTTGCATGATCCAAATTTTAAGGTGATGAAAAAAATGTTTCCTTGCATGATCCAAATTTTAAGGTGATGATTTCCTTGCATGATCCAAATTTAAGGTGATAAGGAAAAAAATGTTTCCTTTGCTGCAAATTTTAAGGTGATGAAAAAATGTTTCCAAATTTTAAGGTGATGGAACAAATGTTTCCTTGCATGATCCAAATTTTAAGGTGATGAAAAAAATGTTTCCTTGCATGATCCAAATTTTAAGGTGATGATGTTTCCTTGCATGAAATTTTAAGGTGATGGAACAAATGTTTCCTTGCATGATCCAAATTTAAGGTGATGGAACAAATGTTTCCTTGCATGATCCAAATTTTAAGGTGATGGAACAAATGTTTCCTTGCATGATCCAAATTTTAAGGTGATGCAAATGTTTCCTTGCATGATCCAAATTTTAAGGTGATGGAAACAAATGTTTCCTTGCATGATCCAAATTTTAAGGTGATGGAACAAATGTTTTCCTTGCATGATCCAAATTTTAAAGGTGATGGAACAAATGTTTTCTTGCATGGCATCCAAAATTTTAAGGTGATGGAACAAAAAGTGTTTCCTTGCATGATCCAAATTTTAAGGTGATGGAACAAATGTTTCCTTGCATGATCCAAATTTTTAAGGTGATGAAAAAAATGTTTCATGATCCAAATTTTAAGGTGATGGAACAAATGTTTCCTTGCATGATCCCAAATTTTCACAATAGTAATGAGCATAGGACACTTAGGTAAACTACCAGAGTTGGTCCCAATCTGCCGAACAATTGATTAAGACAGAGGGAAGGTCGACTCTGATATCAAGTTCAAAGTCCTTACTTTCAACACAGAATACACAAATCAATATTCATATGAAAAGCAGAAGAGCACACAAAACAAAGTTTGAAGTAACGCGGTCTTAATGAACGACACAAAAACAGGACAAGACATTTTCAGCAATGTGTCTTCTTCAGCGACAAAAAATAAAAACAGTACAGACATTAACATGTGCAATACTCCCCTTGTGAAGCCAAAGATGTAAGGGACAATCTTTGAGCCTATGCTTGAGGATCCATTCAAGGATGCATGCTTCACAAGGGGAGTATTGCGCATGTTAATGTCTGTACTGTTTTTATTTTTTGTCGCTGAGGAAAGGGACATTGCCGAAAATTTCTTGTCCTGTTTTGTGTCGTTCATTAAAAACCGCGTTACTTCACATTTTGTTTTGTGTGCTCTTCTTGCTTTTTCGTCTGGTTCTGGTGACGCTGCAGTTTATTTCTTTTGCCAATATCCATGTGACCTATTCCAAAACACAAACAGCCTCTTAACTCACTCTCAAACTCTTTCTTAAATCACATTGCATTACGTCACTCACACTCCAAAACTCAAAGAATGCATAATTCATGAAACTAAAAGTTTAAGGAACATGACACAGCAGCTCAGCATCAAGGAATATTCAAAACGTTTAAGAATCATGACGTAGTACCGCCAGTAAAAATCCATGGGACTTTCTGAAACGATCAGATACCATGTGTTATAGTCTATCAAGATGCTTGGAACAGTCAAGAAACAATTCTGGAAGCTTCTTGCATATCTTATCTTCTCCCACGGTCCCCACCTGGGCGGCCTCGTTTTCATTCGATAGTCATTTGGATCTTGTGCTGAATATGAGAAGATATAATGCTGAACAATTAAGTAGTGGGGGGGGAAACAAGTACTGGCTAACAATTCTTCAGTCATTATAGTAACGACTTGGCAAAGATTTCAACTTTTATAGAAATAAAAAAAATGAACAAAATGTGAGAATGTATTATAGATATAAGAAACCCTTCACTAGCTGCCTGAGGGAACCATCGTACTCCCTCTCAAATGCACATCTATTTGTATTGCCAGCTCCTAGGCCTTTCATCCACTGGATCGGACTCATCAGGGAGACACGGCTGATTGCGTATGTGCTCTTGGTGTCAAATAGAGACACACCACAGTCCATGATTTTGTGGTGTTCTCACCACCAAGGGTTCAAAAGAGAATCCAACAGCACCCCCAAAGCAGCCAGCGAAGGATAGTAAATGGAATAAAACTAAAGTGTGGAGAGGAAAAAAAGTTGCCGAAAAACTAAAAGCATTATGCAAACAGTATAAAATGTAGGGGACAATCTTTGAGCCTATGCTTCAGGATGCAATGGAGATCAAAAGATATGGAACAGTCTGAGTGGTCTTCTGCTGTTCAATAACACAAGCATTGTCAGTGGCTAAGAACTCTGCAGAACAACCTTTACTTGGGTCTCCTAAGAGATGCAATCCCCCACTGATTGACCAAACAATATAATGCTGAACAATTATGTAGTGGGGGAAAACAAGTGCTGGCTAACACAATTTTCAGTCATTATAGTAACGACTTGGCAAAGATTTCAACTTTTAGAGAAATAACAAGAAACTGAAGAAAATGTGGGGAATATATCATAGATATGAGAAACCCTTCACTAGCTGCCTGAGGGAACCATCGTACTCCCTCTCAAATGCACATCTATTTGTATTGCCAGCTCCTTGGCCTTTCATCCACTGGATCGGACATATCAGGGAGACACGGTTGACTGTGTCTGTGCTCTTGGTGTCAAATAGAGACACACCACAGTCCATGATTTTGTGGTGTTCTCACCACCAAGGGTTCAAAAGAGAATCCAACAGCACCCCCAAAGCAGCCAGTGAAGGATAGTAAATGGAATAAAACGAGTGCGAAGATAAGTGGTTTCTCGTTCTTCATTTTCACTGTCCTAAATGTTATTTGTTTTTTCCCTGAAGAAGACATAAGAGGTCTAAATGCATTGTATTGTCCTGTACTTTGTTTGTCTTTGTCCTTGGAGGTACTAACCCCCTCTCTTTCTAAATTGTGCTACATTTTCTGCCCTCAGTCACGTCACTCTTTTTTAAAACTTATTTTTGGGTCATGAAGAGACAATGACAATGTCCTTCTACAAGTCACTTATAGTGTCAGTACCAATACTGTCACATCTCATGATGGATTCAATCTTTGTGTCAAAGTTTTGCAAATACACCACACGTTTCATCACTCCATCATTGATAAATATGTCTGTGTTCAGTTACCTGAATGGATGGTAGTCCTCTACGAAACAAATGTCACATCTTGAAGATGCACAGTGAAATGGCGAGGGACCCCTTCTCAATTACAGAATGATTTCACTCAGTTCCACGATGGGGGCAGCTTTTGTCATCGTGGTCTTTGCATCAGGACAGCTCCAGTGCCACCATCAGAAGTGCCTGCCCTCAGGATGTAGGCCCTGGTAGGATCAGGAAGGCGCAGGATAGGGTTGTTGGCTATATCTTAAATGGTTTGCTGGTTATATCTTAAACGGTTTGCTGGTTATATCTTAAATGGTTTGATACTCAGTGTCTTGTGCGACGCCCCATTCCATTTTGACATCGACTTTTCTTCGAGAACGTGCTGAAAGCTGCCGATATTGTAGAAAGGTTCGGGATGAGCACTCTGTAGTACCCAGTTAAGCTAATTAAAGGCTGAATTTGCGTCTTGTAGCAGTATGAAGCGTCATGTTTCATTTCCTTCACATTGATTTTATGAAGCCCTTTCCGATCATCCTATTGTTAATGGCCAGCAAAATTCACATTGCCCTTGTCTAGAGCACACTATCATGGCCTTACTGGCTTATTATTATAACAACAACAACAATAACAACAATCATGATAATAATAATAATAATAATAATAATAATAATAATGATCAATTCCTTTGCTGATGACACCACAATACACTGTAGTCATAAAAAAAGAAAAATATATTTGCCAGTTTTACAAGAAAGTATAAACAAATTAATCACATGGTCTGAGCTCAATCACATGTGTCTCCATCCTCAGAAAATTTCTTAGACCAACATTGTCGTAAGCTGTTTTTTACTTCGTACATTGAATCTCATTTGAATTACTCTTCTACATTGTGGGATTCGGCCAGTTATAACGTATTAAAACCACTCTTCAGTCTTCACAGACGGGCTGTGAAACTCATTCTTCTCATCTACAACTGTAACTCCCTCTGATTATAAACGTTTAGACATTTTGCCTCTAAAATGGAAACTCATTTATAACAAAGCAATTTTCATGTTTAAGATAATGTCCAATCATGCACCACCAACTTTGAAAAATAAATTTAAAACAAACCTGATTCGCAATGTCAGAAAGGTTCAGATACCCTACCGAGGATTGATCTTTTTAAATCTAGCCTCATTTACTCCGGTGGTTGTTTGGGAACGACCTAGTGTCTTCATTTAATGTAATTTCGAGTCTAAATGTTTTCAAAAAACAATACAATACTTCTCATATCTGATGCTACGCTTCCTAAACAGTGTGACTAATGACAACATCATATAAACTTCTTTATACGTTTTCAAAATTATTATATGGATTCAAGTACAAATGATGTTTAAATGTATTTGAATGTTCATTTGTGTTCCTTCGTTACCCTTCTCTATATCTTCTGATGATATACTGTTCACCTGTCCATCTTTCATTGACGTCCTTCATTTCTCTCCTTCTTCTTCTTCTTCTTCTTTTTTTTTTTTTTTATTTTTTTTTTTTTTCTCTCTCTCTCTCTCTCTCTCTCTCTCTCTCTCTCTCTCTCTCTCTCTCTCTCTCTCTCTCTCTCTCTCTCTCTCTCTGTGTGTGTGTGTGTGTGTGTGTGTGTGTGTGTGTGTGTGTGTGTGTGTGTGTGTGTGTGTGTGTGTGAAAAGGTTGACTGTCATATTTTTGGATTGCCTTTTGTATTTCAGGCTAACATTCTTTTCACTATTTAGATTGTTCGTTGATTTTGAAGTCACATACTGTCATCATTATTTCTTTTTTTTTTTTTTTTTTTTTGCCTCATCGAGGGCAAGATGTAAAAAAGCCTGTATTGTGCTTATTCTTTATCCCTCATAAGTGTTCAGAGATTGTTTGTTGTGAAGTGAAAGAGGTAAAGAATTATCAATCGTCTACGATTGGTCATTCACAGTGACGTGAGATGTGATGCGCGCACATCTAGCCAGTGATGCTTGTTTCATGCCAGAGATAAGACACGTGCTTTCTCCGCCAAAAGTAAAAGTTTCATGAGGTCAGTCCATTCCTTTTTATTCCTGTTTAACTTTACCGGTTAAAGATATTAAGGCTGAGTCCTTTCAGTGACTTTTTATCAGCCAGATTTCGTGTTGCTGCTCAGATCAACAAAATAGTAATTGCCGGTTTTCAGCCGGGTATCGGTACCGAGTCCGGCACCATGGCCTCACATGATCAAGATGAAAGGCCGGCCGTTGAAGTTAGGACTTGAGAGATTCCAAAGTGGAGGAAAAATTAGAGGACAGGCTTCAAGATGTAGCGCAAAGTTTGGACGCGAAATGGGAAAAGAGGTTTGATTACTTTGAATCTCTTTTAAGAACTTCGTTAAAACGTAAATTTGATACTGGAGACATGAGCGGAAACGATTCTGACGTCGAATATGACGAACGCGATGTTCCTGCTTTACAAGAGGATCAAGAAGAGTTAGATTTACAGCAGTGTGAAAAGGCACTGATTGAGGGAAATGCGTGTAGTTTTACCTCTAGCACCGCTAAGAAAGACGACGCTCAATTGTTCGATAAAATCGAACAAGCGCTCAGCGGAAAAGCAATGCTAGGTTCAAAGGTCAGTGGTGGTTTGGCAACAATAGTCAATGCGCGTTTTAGCAGAAAACTGAGCGAAAAGGTCCAGAAGAACAAAAATTTGAGGCTCACAATCGACCAGAAAATTGTGCAAAATTAGTTGTGCCATTAAAACAAGGAGGTATGGTCCAAAGTTCCAACAGATCAACGCAAATCGGATCTGAAAATCCCACATGCACAGTGCGCTATTACGGCAACAACCGCGATTGCCCACGTGGCAGACCAAAATGAGGCTTTGCGACAAAATGCAGAATTAATACGGAACTGCACAGGTGCAACTGCGTTGCTAGGACACGCCACACATATAGCTGTCCATGTTCCGTCGTCGAGCGATGTGTCCACTGGTCAATCCGCTCTTTGTGCGACGATACGATTGACATTACGGAACATTTGTATGGCGACAATCCACCCTCAAAGATATAAATGAAATGGAGAAGATAGGCTACAAGGCTCTGTCTGCTGGAAAAAAAAGGGAAAACCCCAAAATTTAGTCGCTTCCAGTGTGACGGAAATGGGGGCAACAGGAAAGGGTCTTTTTTAGGGGCCGCCTCGAACGAGCATTTCCCAGCCAGACGTGGGGACTATCAGTACCCCAAAACCACAAACACAAGGATATCGCTACAACAGCTTTCCCAAAAGGCGCAACCAGAGTTACAGCTTCTGTCACTCTCAGTAACTGAGGTAAGTGATTTTGATGCACAGTTATGTAGTATTGTTGAGTTGCTGACATTGGAAGCAGAAGAGTTCGAAGCAGGAAGATTGGCTAAATTTACAGAAAATTGGGTTAAGCTGACATCAGATCCCAACATCCTAAAATCAGTTACTGGTGCTGAAATTGAGACTGACTGTAATCTGGAAGATTTAGCTACTTTGTCATATCACCCTCATATTCATTCAGAATGAATGCTGCAGAAACAGCTGTAATTGATGAAGTAGATTTGGGCCCCTGCATTACAGGCAGTTGGAGAAAGATAAGTGTAGAGCTCTGCAGAAAAGCAAAGGACATTTTGACCAGGTGACGGAGATATCAACAGCTGGGAAAAAAATTCACATGGTGGATTGACAATATTTCTGTTGCTTTCAATTATGTGTGTTGCAGAGATCCAGACATTGTGATCCATTCTGATGCAAGCCTTCATGGCTGGGGCTGTGCGTGTGCAGAAGTCTCTTCAGGAGGAGTGTGGCCGCCAGCAGAAAGGACATTTCATATAAATTACTTGGAATTACAAGCTGCATTTTTTGCCTTGAAATCTTTTCAGATGCAGCTTCAAGAGAAACATGTAAGGCTCATGCTGGACAATACCACAGCCATAGCATGCTTAAACCACATGGGTGCATCTCACTCTGACTCCTGTAACGATTTAACGTTTCAGATCTGGTCTTGGTGCAGTGAACATAATATCTTTGTGCAGCCCGCATACCAGGAGTGGAAAATGTGGGGGCTGATGCAGAATCCAGGAAGGTAGATCTGGACACTGAATGGAAGCTGAACAGTGATCTTCTGAAAGCTGCTCTTAGACAGCTGAATGCAACACCTGACATAGATTTGTTTGCTTCTAGGCTGAATGCGCAAATGAAAAGATTCATCTCTTTCAGGCCAGATCCAGATGCAGAAGCTATTGATGCTTTCAGTGTAACTTGGAGAGACATAAATTTCTATGCTTTTCTTCCTTTCAGCGTTGTCACCCGATTCCTCCAGAAGGTGCAGAGGGATAAGAGTTTGGGTGTGCTGGTGGTCCCAGATTGGCCAACTCAGCGTGGTATCCAGTACTGTTACGACTGCAGAGCCAGTGCGTCTGACCTGCAGAAAGAACCTGCTGCATCTCCCCAGCCACCCTGATGCAGTCCATCGCCTGATCCAGCAGAAGAGGCTTCACCTGCTAGTCTGCTGGATCTCAGGTGTCCTTTAACCAGCTCTGGTCTAAGCAGTGGGGCGCTGCTTTGGTTATGATGAGCTCTTGGAGAAACTCTACCCAGAAAGCGTATGACTTACATAAGAAGGTGGAAAACGTTTTGTAGATAGCAAGGGAATAACAACACCAACTTATCTCCATGTCATAAATTTACTGGCAGATATGTATGCTTCTGGGGCAAGTCACAGTACAGTAAATTTAGCCCGAAGTGCAGTTTCGGCTTATTTGCACAGGCCAGGCACCGAGGCAGTAGGCAGTCACCCATTAGTGTGTCGTCTGGTGAAAGGGGTGTTTGAAGAAAGACCCTCCGTTCCCAAACATCATGACACATGGGATGTGGATAGTGTACTACATTACTTAGCTGGTTGGCCGGACGTAGGAAAGATGACTCTTAAGCAGTTGACCCTTAGACTGGTTATGTTGTCAGCCCTGCTGTCTGGTCAGAGGGGTCAAACAATCCAGACATCAAAATGTGATGATGTAAGATTTAAGATGACATTAAGTGTGTCTTTGTGTTTCCTGCTGTGCTGAAGCAAACTAAACCGGGGTCACATGTGCAACCATTAGAATTAGAGCCTTTTGTAAATAAAAAACTTGTGTATTGTTACCAACTTTAACAATATTTAAGAGTGACAAAGACTCGGAGGAAAGGGAAACAACTCTTCATTTCATTTGTCAAACCCCACAGTGAAGTCTCCAGAGACACTGTATCCAGGTGGATTAACACTGTTTTGAGGTTAGCCGGGGTGGACATCAGCCGTTTTTCAGCTCACAGCACCAGAGCAGCTAGCAGCTTCAGCAGCATTCAGCAGAGATGTGCCTATTGACTGCAGAATGAGAGCGGCTGATTGGTCTACACAGACCACTTTTACCAAGTTCTACTGCAAACCTGTGCTTCAAAAATCTTGGGACAATCAGTTCTAGACAGTTTTGTAAATAAGAAGTAGGAATGCTGCAGGGTCCAGTTCTGACCCCCAGAGACTGACTGATGCTTCATAGTACAGTTTGACCCAGTGACTGATGCTACATGGTACAGTTTGACCCAGTGACTGACTGATGATGTTTCATGGTACACAGTTGACCCCAGTGACTGCTGCTTCATGGGTACCGTTTGATCCGGTGACTGATGCTTCATGGTACAGTTTGACCCAGTGACTGATGCTTCATGGCACAGTTTGACCCAGTGACTGATGCTTCATGGTACAGTTTGACACACAGTGACTGATGCTTCATGGTACAGTTTGACCCAGTGACTGATGCTACATGGTACAGTTTGACCCCAGTGACTGATGCTACATGGTACAGTTTGACCCAGTGACTGACTGATGCTACATGGTACAGTTTGACCCAGTGACTGATGCTTCATGGTACAGTTTGACCCAGTGACTGATGCTACATGGTACAGTTTGACCCAGTGACTGATGCTTCATGGTACAGTTTGACCCAGTGACTGACTGATGCTTCATGGTACAGTTTGACCCAGTGACTGATTGAAAGTGATGGCATGCCAAATTACAAATTGTTTTTGGATTACCAGAAACTTTACAGTTCTTGTGTAATTACATGTAGACAAACAAAATCCATCGACTTGTTTAGATTGCTTTTATGACTGATTCATTAGTCATGACCTCTAACTCTGAAGTCTCACGTCATTGTGAATGACCAATTGCTAGACGATTGATAACTAGTAAATTTAACGAGATTTACCTGTAAGTTGAGGTTAAATTGGATTTATCTAGAGTCTAGAAATGGGAATGAGCAATTACGTGCCCTCCCATTTCGGCTCTGGATGATTCTCGCTTACCCTCCCAGGCAGTGTCTGTTGAATTCATTTTAGAGGTCATTCGTGACTAAATACTGGCTAGATGCGCACGCATCAAATCTCACGTAATTGCTCATTCCCATCACTAGACTCTAGATAATTCCAATTTAACCTCAACTTACAGGTAAGTCTCGTTGAATTTACTAATTAAAAACAGTGGGGCCAGCGAAAGAAAAGGAACGTTTGCCATATGTCTCCAGCCGAACACGGGGAATGGTTAAATGACCGGCGTCCGAGGAACGTAGCGATCTTGACGGGGTGTGTAGTTCTACTAGGTTTGAAAGGTAGGAGGGGCAAGATCACAGAGGCATCAAAAAAACACAGGGTGGCAATTTCGTGGTCAATGTGGGCTCGAACAGAAAGCCAGAGCAGTTCCCTCAAAACAGGCTTTGCATGGTGAAATTGGCGTTTCCCGAGCATGATTCTGCGCCCTCTGTAATTTGTCCATCAGCGTGTTTGAAAGACCAACAAAGAATAACAATAGTCCAGTCTGGATAAAGCAAATGCTGACATGGGTTTTTAATTGCATTGATAGTAAGAAAAGGATGGATATGACTGATTCTGCGGAGCTCAAATTAGATGGTCCTACACAGTAGCTTTACATGGTCCACCAAATGATTCTGCGGAGCTCAAGATAGATGGTCTTACACAGTAGCTTTACATGGTCCACCATTGAGAGGACACGATCCAGATGTACCCCAAGCCTCACAGACACGGCAAAACCGACCTCTACACCAGACAAAACAAAAGGAGTATATTGTCTGAGACTGCTTTTAGCTGCCTGGCTGTTCCAACTGGGATGACCTCGGTTTTTCCATCATTCGTTTTCAGCTTGTTTACAGTCATCCATTGTTTGGCAGATTCTATTGCCTGCTGGTAAGTGGCAAGGAGCTGGGGAAGCAGGGTTGTGCTGACTGATGCAACTGTGCATCGTCAGCAAGCATGTGATGCATAGCATCACGCTGTCTGATCTGCTGACTGAGAGGTTGAATGCACATTGTAAACAGCGCATGCCCTAACACGGAACCCTGGGGTACTCCATACTTCAGAAGAACAGGTTTTGAACCATGATTGAGTACAAACAGACTGGAATCGGTCACCCAAGTAAGATGCAAACCATTTTAAAGCATTGCCTGACAGTCCAAAAGAGACTTTAGTCTCTTAAGCAAGATGTCATGGTCCAGTGTATCAAACGCTGCTGAAGATCGAGTAGGAATAGCAAAGATATGTTGCCATGGTCACAAGCAGAAAACAGGCCATTGACAACACATAGTAAAGCTGCCTCTGTGGAATGATTTGCCTTATAAGCAAACTGGAAGGGCTCAAGCAATCAGACTGATTCAAATGATTGAGAAGTTGATGTAAAACAACCTTTTCAGGATTTTAGAAACGGAAGGCAAATTTGACACAGGCGTATAACTTTTCATAAAATTTGGGTCAAGATTGGACTTTTCCAGCAAAGGTGTCACAATAGCACTTTCAAAAGGAGGAGGCACAGAGGCAGTACTCAAGGAGTTATTGACAATAGTGGAGATAACAGGTATCAACTCACTAAGACACTGATACAAGAGATCTGCTGGGGTGGGGTCAAGGCTGCAGGAATTTTCAGGCGTATTTATAATTATAACCCTAACCTGATCTCTTCTGTCACAGGGGTAACATCACACATTGGTTTTCCAGTAAAGATTGGAAAATCTGGGATTCATCCTGCTTTATCAAGTTCTAACCTGAGCTGCATAATTTTGCCAGTGAAAAAGTCACAGAACGAATCAGGTATCTGATCAACTGATATGTTGTTTGGCAGACTTTTGTCTTTACCCTTTCGTGTAAGATGACCCACTAAATTCAACAAAGCCCTGCTGTTCGTACATTCCTCTACTTTAGCACCAGTGTGAACTGTCCGGGCTTCACTGATCAAGTCCTTGATGTCGTTTCTGCGTTGCTGAAACATATGTCGATGAACCACCAGGTGTGTCTTCCTCCACTGACGCTCTGCCTGTCGACGTTGTTGCTTGGACTGCTTCACTTGCAACGTGAGCCGAGGTGCAGAGGGCCGGTCTGTCACACAGCGAGTCGTAAGGAGCGTGTCTGTCGAGGACTGCCTTCAGACCCTGGTTGTAATCCGTCACAGGGTCCTCCTTGCTGAACTGGAGCACTGCCCCATCACCTCTGAAGGCAGTCAAATCAACTGCGCGCAGGTGTCGTGGCACAACAGTACGTGTCTTTGGATCAAGCTTTTTCCTTTTCAGAGAAAAGGAAAATGGGAAATGGTCAGAAACTAGGTGGTCCATCACAGACAGGTCCAGGATCATGTCAGAGTTCTCCTCCTCAACAATCAACCAGTCAATGATGTGGTGTGATTAGTGAGTGGGCCTTTCAATCACCTGACACATACTGTGCGTAGTAAGCAATTCCATTAACACCTTTACATGACAGTCTGAGGGAAAATCATAATGCAATTTAAAATCACCCATGATGATAGTTTTTGAGTTAGACAGTGCACAGGAATCCAAAGACTCAGGAAACTCTTCCATGAACTGAGAGGTTTTCAGTTTGTTGCCTTTGCTGGGTGGAGGTCGGTAAAGACAGAAAAGACATACTTGACCAGCATAGGTGAGGTGTGCTTTACACAATTCAAATGATGTAAACTCAACCACCATCTTTGGGAAAGTGATACAGGGCTTGCGTGACTCTCTGTAGAGGACAGCCACACACCACCACCACGCAGCGCTCTTGGGCTACAATGGAGAAAGAATCCAGGAGGAGTTAATTCACACATCCTCACTTCGTCACAAGCCGACATGAACACGTCTCTGTGATAAACACCAGATCGGCGTTGCTTTCATGAATGAAGTCACACAGCTCTATCATCTTGCTCCTGCAGGACTGGGCATTGAAGTAGATTGCCTGGAAATGCTCGGACACCTCCTGCACGAAGGGCTGACGGTCAATCCGGACCAAGTGGGCTTTATTCACAGCTGACTGTCTTGGGGTGCAGCAGTCATAGGGGTCGTCCAAAGGTGTGAAGCCAACGTGCACTGGAATGACCGTCCTCCCCAATGGCCGCTATTTTCTGCGTCCAGCACGGAAGGGACGGGTCTGCTTCACATGGTGGCAGTGACTGGGGAGACCAGGGACATCCTAGTGATTCATTCAGTTTCTTCCCGGATGCGTTCGAGTGCCTGAATATAATCCCTGAAGAACACCACCTTTCTCCTGTCCATGAGAATCACTCCCCTATCTCGGTTCAGTGTATCTTCAGAGCTGACTATCCCAAACGGCATTTTGAGGAGTCCATCAGTTCCATGTGTGGTCATGAAAGCTGTCTATGAATTGTCTTCCCCTGGATATTCTTCTTGTGCCAGTACCATTTGCAGAGGTCAACTCTGGCGAACTATTTGTCTCCATGCAGTTTCTGGAACAACCGTTGGCATAGGTTCTGAATAAAAAAAGAAAATCAGCTTGCAGTTTCCAGTCATCCACATAAATGCATTTTTTCTCTGGGCCATCATGACAGGGGAAACATAAAGCCAAATATTGGACTCTTGGATCACTGCATCTTCAACATCAATTTTCATTGATTCAGCACAAATATTCTCTATCGAAAACGTTTTGGTGGTGTACAGGACTAGTTAAGGTTTCACGTTATCTGGCACAGATGTTTTGAATCTTGCATGATACTCAACCAGTCCAGTGGATTCTGGAATGACAATTGATTGGTAAGGGAACGTACATGACATCCTGGGTTTCTGCCTTCTAGTAATGAGAAAGTCACTACCCCTTTTGACATTTTCAATGAGTCCATTGCTGCACCACGGCATCCAGTGCTGGGCGTGTAAATATGGATCAGGGCTGTGTGCACTGCTACGGATGGTGTTGCAGTATGTGGATTACTGTCTGACTCTCACTTTCAAACGTTTGGCTGTGTGTATCGATTCTTCCCTACACACACCCACACCGCACGAACATGGACAGCCAGGCGGCATACAAACTTCGTTCTTTTTGTTTTATTTGCTGCCTGAACCATTAGGACATTACAAAACACACATCGCTATGAATCATTAACATAAATCAATAGGCACAAAAGCAATACACGGCACCACGCAGCGCGCAGATCAACGTATCACATCAGCAAAGATATGTAATAAACCCAACCCTCCTACACACATGTGGTGGTACAACCAGAACAAATAACTATGTATGAATATGTGAGAGAATTCGGCGACCACCTCTCCCAGCGGGATATCTAACAGCTGCTCTCATCGACACAGCATTCATGAACACTCACAGTGAATATTTTTCTTGGCACAGACCTCATTCGCACCCTCCGTAGTGTCCTAACAGACACTGTTCACATACTTGGCTGCACTGAGCCTGAGTCACAGTCTATAGCACCAACCAGGGTACTCAGAGGGCAAGCAGTGCCACTACAAGAACGCAGTCCCGAATGGTGTCCACAGAGCACACTCACACAGAGGAAAGTTACGTCGGACTACCAGCCTGGTGTCAGCCTGTCCATGCCATCATGACGGAGAATCCTGAGGCCCTTTACCATACAAGTACACTACGGACCTGGTGGTCAGCCTCTCCGCGTCAGGAAGATGGAGACTGTGGTTTGGGCACACACACTTGTCTGAAGAGGAATATTTAGTAGAAGAGAAGGGCAATAACTTCTGATCACCTCGCAGAGGAAAGGGGAGAGGAAAGGGGTGGAGACAGCCACAGTTTGATTAAACAGCGCACGGCAGCCTGCAGCTGCCAGCTTTCTCGCGCTAACCTCCCACAAGCTTTCCTCCCTACGCGTAATGCAATACTAGCTGTCTGGCTGATAGTGTGTTGGAAACAGGGTGCAGTGTTTCCTCATTAATACTTTGTGCCAGAATACAGCGAACTGTGGTCGATTGATGTCACTGGATTGCGGGGTCTTCGACTAACAGAACGATACCAAACATGAATGGGTCTTCTTTCATCCGCATTGCAGGCAAGCAGCACAAAGATTTGCCGACAAAAAACGATTGAAACAGACTAACAAACACACACAAAGTGAAAGGAAAGTTCAGCTCAGTGGAGAGCATGCGTTCCCTTTTCAATCACGCTCAAACTCAGACATATTAGACAAGTGACAGAAAATTATTCGCAATAGTCCTACCTGACAGCTGGTAGAGGGCCTCAACAAGTCACTGTTGGCGCTGTCAGCTTCACTGGGAACACGGCGGCGGTTTCCCTACCACGGCCTAGGCATGTTTTGCCTGTTTATCTGTGTGCTCTACGTGCTTGTGAAGCATGCCGAAACTGATTCTATCACAGCCACATCATGCTTTTAGTAAAGCAAGATTTTAGCATGCTACAC
>JADBJO010006269.1:0-12487 GCA_016801955.1 Conus betulinus | reverse complement strand
CAAAGAGATAAAAAAAAAAAAAACTAGCCTTATACATACAACAACACAATAGGCAATTAACACAAGTTAAACCAAGGCACTGGGGACACAAGAATAATAACACAATATAACCAATGCCTTCTAGGGTATAAAATAACAGAATCTTTTTTTTCAAACACTAAAAATCCAAAACAAACTATTTCTTTTAAATGGTTCACACACAGCCACATTCACTCATTCAAGACGAGAAAAGAACCCTACGAAACGTTAAAGAAGCAACACAATCCTCATCAGTAAAGACAGAAACAGAAATAATCTGGAGAGATAACCAAAGATAATAAAACCAAAGCCACAAAGGAAGGAAAAAAAACTAGGCCCCTCGTATCACCAGAAATTAGACAGAAGGAGACACCGTTACGCCGAAAACAGGAAATACACCAAATTTCAAACAGTCATACAACAATACAGTACAATACAACTCAGCTCGATCTCCCAAAAGCAAAGTCTGTAAACGTGGCCTATCCTTAATAACTGGGCAAAAAAACACTTACAGCGGCTAAGAGCTAAATCCTACTACAAGAACAATCTGAATTTAACGGCAAAGAAAAATGTAAGCTACTGGTCACCAGATGTTTGGATGTGTGTATGGATTGTTACCTACACCACACCCACAACACAAGAACATGGAGAGCCAGGGAACACACAAACTTAGTTTCTTTTGTTTTATATGCTGTCTGTACCATCAGGACATTGCAAATACATATCGCCATAAATCATAACATAAATCAACGGGCACAAAATCAATACACGCCACCACGCAGCACGCAGATCAACATTACACATCAGGAAAGGTATTAATAAACCCAACCTCCGACACACATGTGGCGGTACAAACTGAGCAAATAAAAACTATGTATAAATATGTTACACAGTTCGACGACCTCCTCTTCTAGCGGTAGCTTTACAAAGGTCGCTCTCAGCGACCAAACAAAAAAAACTGTCACAGTCAATAATTTTTCCTGCCACACAGACCTCACTAACACCTATATCGTCAGTAGTGTCCTAACAGACACAGTTCACACACTTGGCTGCACCGAGCCCAAGTCACAGTCTATAGCACCAACCAGGGTACTCAGACGGCAAGCAGAGCCGTTACAAGAACACACAGTCCCAAGTGGGTATCCCACAGGGCACACCCACACAGACGAAAAACTACCGACCCCGCGGTCAGCCTCTCCACTTCGTCATGACGATAATCCTGAGGCCCTTTACTATACAAGTACACTACCAACCGGCGGTCAGCCTCTCCACGTTAGCAAGTCGGAGACAGCGGCTGGGGTATGAGCTGTACCATACCCGATGGGGGAATCAGCTCCAGACCGGACACGGAGGGCCTCACTGACACCTGGGAAATGATCGCCACCAAAGCAAAGCTGGAAGTCTCTCATCGGCACCTTGGGGATGTTTCCAGGCCGGCAAATCTACAGAGACTAAAGGAAATCCTCTCTCACCTGACTGAGAACAAAATGTGGGTGAGCAGCTGTCAGGTAAACAGGTGAACAGTTGAACAGATGACCTTGCGCCTTCTCATAACTCTCCCCACAATTTGGGGACGGGACTAAATGGTCCGTCACATGGACTTTCACCGTGCTGTCCACTGACAGACAAAAGCCACGGCATCCAGTGCTGGTGTGTAAACAGTGATTACGGCTGTGTGTACCTGCCCATACTGTCCACTGACAGACAAAAAGCTCTCAGTGTGCTGGTCTTCATCAGCCAGTTCCTGTTTCACAAACGATTCACTGCATCTGGTGTCTCTCAGAACAGTCACAGTCACGGCAGTTACACGTCGTTTTGTTACAGGCGAATCAGTTTTTCTTTTAATATTATCGCTGGCTCCACAGCTCTACTGCTTACAACAGAGATCTTCTTTCCACAGATGAAAAGAAATTGTCCATCCTCCAGGTAGGATTTTATGCCTTAGAAGATTTGGTTGTTCCACTGAAGACTTCACAGAACAGCGAGTGCACAGTCGATCTTTTCTCAGCATGGCATGCACTTTGTTACCTCCGTCTATCAGTTATCTAGGCCGCCATGTGCCAGTGTTACTTGTAATGGAGTTTCTACATCAAGAAACACAGGCTGTCTAGACAATCGAATGTCTGGTGTCCAACATGGTGGCAGCTTAAGCTTTTGCCGTTATTTCTCACTTCCAGTGGGAGAACATATAAAGCTGGGACGCTGTATTATGATATGAGTGTGCGATGATGAGAAGCATTCTGCTGGCTGGGTACATAACCTTAGTTTCTGAGAATTTGGCGCTATACGATCCATCATCAGAATCTTTGGGCAAGGCTTGACACCCTGAAAATTGTCTATGTTGTACCTGCCAACCGCACACAGCCCTTTAGACAGGCTTGGCGCCAGACCCAACGAAATCGCTCTTGGACTCTCTCCACCTTCGGGTCGGCGGTTCACGAAAAAATGGCGACAAATGACCTTCCCGCGCGATATTGCATCTTACGACCAGATTGTAGACGTCGAGTGCTTCTCTCAGATAGTAAAAACTACACCATAGAAAGTAGTTCAGTACATCAAGTTCTGCTATGTTCATCATTATCGAGGGGTGCTTGGGTTGAGCTGAGTGATAATCTGAAAAACACTTTTGTTCACAGCACGAGCCTTTTCTGAAGAAAATTTTCGTTGATTGCGCTGGTACTTAGTTTCACACCTCTGATTCGTTTTCATACGTCTTAATTCACCTGGTTGCCGATTTATACTGGTAAAGTCTGTTCCTGCTTTCTTTGAAGTGTTGTAAAGTTATCCCATGAAGAGTTTTGTTTGTTTCATGTATCTAATCTAGTTTAGTTATACTACAGTTTCTGGACCAGGTCTCATCACGGATTTGGAATTACTGTTAATCTATTCTCAGAAATGTGTAATAGTGCATATGTTTGCAATAATGTGTGGAGACATTTCTCAGGGAGATGGTTTTGAAACGTAATTAAATTCATCAAGTCTATGGACACAGTCATTACATATCTGAAAAGTTTTATCGGAGTTCAGCGAAAGAAAAGTGTTTCGATACCGTAACAGGGAAAAGTACATTGTTTTTTGCTATGCAGTGTTTATTTTCTACACGCCCCAAAGAAACATGGAGGTGTGGGGGGTGGAAACATCAATGGCAAGACGCTCGGAAGAAAAGTGGAGATGTGGTGGGTGGAAACATCAATGGCAAAGACGCTCGGAAGAAAAGTGGAGATGTGGTGGGTGGAAAACATCAATGGCAAGACGCCCAAAGGACAGTGGAGGTGTGGGGGGGTGGAAACATCAATGGCAAGACGCCCCAAAGGACAGTGGAGGTGTGGGGGGGTGGAAACATCAGTGGCAAGACCTTGCACACTCTCTGACACCTGTTGTGTGTATCTCTGAGGACAGAGGGCTCATCACACCTCTAACTCTGAAGCATCCTTTAGGACACCCCTGTGACAACAATCACTGGATGACGGTGAATTACTACATCCGTGAACTTAACATACTGTTTCAAGCAATAACGTTCAAAACGTATTGTAGGCTCGCCAGCACAAGAAATAACCCAAATAGGACTATTTCCAAGAGGATGCCTGAGACCCCTCCCATCAAGCATCACATGCTTACAGACTTGCGTGCTTACATTGAAATTACATTAATGAGACTCACCCTGTTAGCTACAACGTGGCCAGTGACAGCCAATGCACTGACAATTAACACATGTGTACATGTGCCGTATATTCTTGCTGCCACTGGACACGTGCGTTGGTCTCCAAACAGGATACGACAAGGCCAAAGTAGTAATTCACATTTTTTAAATCTTTTTTAATCGTTAATTTAATTATTAAAACCAAAATTACCAAAATTTGAGGACTTGGCTCGTATCCCCACATTAACAATCGCTGACTACACTGTGAACTCAGGGTGTATAAACCTGCCTGTCTACTCTTGAAGCAACATTTATGATGTTCTTCATAGGCAGCTTTTGCTCTCCACTGTAGAAATCAATCAATCTGATGCTGTTTCAAAACACTTCTAATAGATTTGACGCAAAGAGCTCCAAGTAGATTCGATTCAAAGAACTGCGAACTGCCCGTATATGACCCAAAGAGTTCCTACTAGATTCAATGCAAAGGATTTTGACAAGCGGCAATGCACACATCACACCATGTCTTATAAAAGACATTTTTTTAACAGAATCGGGATCACAAATATTTAGTTTATAATTTAAAAAGCATTATGAGCATTCACAAATCACATAAGAAAATGGATGTGCAAAAAAGAACCAAAGTATATTCTGCATTGTGTTAAAATGCACCAAAATTCAGCGCGCGCGCACACACACACACACACACACACACACACACACACACACACACACACCACACACAACAAACACACCACCACCACCACTACCATCACCACCACCACACCACCACTACCCACCACCACCACCACCACCACGACTGGGGCAGAGAGACAGAAGTTTCGATTCACAGCACTACCACAATTCGCCTGATGCCTGAAAGTCTGTGAGAGTACTGCCAAGGTCTGACCCCACACACTGCTCAGCTCTGAAGGCGAAGGGACAGGTGGAAATGCACAGCTGTGTGGGCTGCTGTCTCCCTGCCCCAGCCTGCTGTCTCTGTGTATCACCCGAAAAAAAACATGATGAATATAAGAACCTGGAATGCAAATCTGAATTATATATACCATTTTTGACCTTTTTCAGGTCGTTTGTGCGAATTTGCCCCATAATTACCCGTAGAGAAGGGGGGGGGGCGGGAGCGTGGGGGAGCGGGGAGAGAAACAAAGCGGAGAAAAAAACGAACTGAAGAAAGTGTTGCAGGTAGAACAGACCAGTTAAGAAAAGGAACTGAAAAAGAAAGAAGGAAGTCATAGCAAAAGAAAACCAGATGAAAAAGTGGAGGGAAAAAAAAGGGCTAATCAGCAGGACAAAGAGCAAATCAACAGGACATAGAGCAAATCAACAGGACAAAGAGCAAATCAACAGGACAAAGAGCAAATCAACAGGACAAGGAGGGAAAATCAACAGGAAAAAACGTGACGAAAAAAAAAAACCAGAGTAGAAGAACATGGAGGGAAGAGGAAAAGAGTGGAAGGGTGAAAACTAGCATGGAGACTGAATGAATAAAGGGCAGAACAGTGAGAAACAAAGTGAAGTACAAAGCCTGTGTGTATCTAAGGAGGGGGAATGTAGAAGGAGAGTGACAGAAGGAAGGAAAAGACAGGGTAAAGGTGTGCTTATAATTCACAGGGAGAGTGAAACAAAAGGGGGGGGGAGAGACAGGGTAAAGGTGTGCCTATAATTCAGAGGGAGAGTGGACAGAAGGAAGGAAAGACAGGGTAAAGGTTGTGCCTTTATAATTCACAGGGAGAGTGACAAAAGGGGGGAATTAAAGGTGAGATAATGACAGGGAGAGGGGACAAAACAGGGGGGGGAAGACAGGGTAAAGGTGCGCCTTATAATATATTCAGGGGAGAGTGACAAAAGGGGGGGGAAGACAGGGTAAAGGTGTGCCTATAATTCACAGGGAGAGTGACAAAAGGGGGGGAAGAAGGGTAAAGGTGTGCTGCCCTAAATTCACAGGGAGAGTGACAAAAGGGGGCAAAGACAGGGTAAAGGTGGTGCCTTATAATTCAGAGAAACAGGCAACAAAAAATCGACCAGAGTGAAATTACTCAAACAGATTAAGCAAGCAGTAGAATTGCAGGCGGCTTTGTATCCAGTAGATGAGACAAACATCAGCAGTGTGTGCTGTAGGTCATTTTCCGGGTCTGTCTGATGCATTACAGACTTTTTTTCTCTGTGCAGAGTTCAGCACAAGCCGCAGCGCCAACAGACACACCACTCCTTGTCTGTCAGGATCGCTGACCGTTGTCCCGGTGCAGACTATCTCACGAAACGAAACGATACAGACACAAACATTTCTGCAGACAAATATGTCTGACTGTGACCTTCAACACCCTGAAGCATCAGTTTACAGCAAACCAGGGAGTGATGTATGGGATGTGTGACGGTTCCAATGATTACTGTAACTTGCACGTGACGCTGACACGCGGTATGTTTGTGCGTGCTCATATTCAACAGCTGCCGTTTGGGCATTTCAGTGACTGTGAGATATGGAGATTTTACGTTAAGGGAAAGCCTCACTGGGGTTTTTATAAGGGAGTAACGTGTGATTATCATAGTCTTCAAAATGTGTTTTTTTCAGTCATCTTTCCAGTTTCAATGTGGATAATGATCAGGAACAAATCAGTTGCTGCAATCAACTTTCAAGCAGTAAAGTATAACAATCTATTTGAGCAGATACATACAGAATACTCTGGATACATAACTATACCATACTTGGATAACTCTGTTTCCTTCAGTACAGAACTGACATTGCACTCTCGATGTGTTATCATGGTAAGTGTTCAGCAGTCATATAGGCTTCAGACTTGTCCTCACGGAAGTGAGCTACAAGTGACTTATAGGAAGCATCATACATCTCCTGAACACGGTGCTTGTGTGTGCACTGAACGTTCCATACCAGCGTCATTATTTGTTGCGCGTACATCAGAATTTACTTCACGCACGATCGTTACACCCTAAATTTTGTCAAAATGGCCTTTTGTGCTTTCTGTGTCTCTGGACACCCCTATAAATTGCCCAGCGGGTTGTTGAACTGCTCGGTGATAAATTACCCCAAATTTCATGACTTTCTGCAGTGTAACCTGAAGACAGAGTGTGAGGATGGGCGGGACGAAACGAACACTGCCCCTTCAGCAGTGTCGCGTGTCAGGGAATGGTGGCTTCAAATAAGAAATGTTTCAAACTCGTCGTGCCACACATTCCTATAGATTGTGCTCTTGGTGTCCTATGAATGTCAGAAATATGGTCTGCAAATGGCTTCTGTAAAAACTAAAGAAGAAGTAGAAGATGCTGTGTGGATTTATATTAGTTATTTTTTATTTTGAGGTGATTGTGGGCTACGCATCAGGCTGGTCCTTGCTACCTTTTGTATACAGTCATTTTTTCGTAGATGGTTTGACAATACTATGATCTACAACATGAATCACTTGAGATATTCTATATACACCACACCCATTGTTTCACGAATGGCTAATCATGGAATCTGGTCAGCATTGGTTTGCAGCAAGAAAAACTTGAAATAGTAGAAGCAGTGTTGTGCCAGTTAAAAATAACATCCAGCTGGTGTGTTTTACTCTTCACACTGGGCCCAACAGTCACCCAGTCTGAGTCTACCCCATCCACCTTCACACAAACTAGGC
This sequence comes from Conus betulinus, assembly GCA_016801955.1. NCBI lineage: Eukaryota > Metazoa > Mollusca > Gastropoda > Neogastropoda > Conidae > Conus > Conus betulinus. The sequence goes on along the minus strand of JADBJO010006269.1, from coordinate 5,182 downwards.
AGAGCTTACTGGTTTTGTTCACACAGTCATGTGATCCACTCATTTTGTATATTGTCACTCCGACAGTGTCTGTGGGGACTTCTATCACTCTAAAGGTTTTCCATCACTCAATGCGTTCTGTGAACTGGGCAACACTTATCATCTGCTGACAGAAATGTTATATGTGCACGTGACTGTGTTCACGTGTGGCGATGATGTCAAATTAATTCACCACACTTGGGTGTGTGACCTAGAAAGGACTGCAGGACTGTTCAGACAATAGTGATGAGTCGTTTGTGTACATCCTCCTTGTCAAAGGCTTCAGTGTTCTCCTGGTCAGTGTATAGAGCAGAGTCAGCGTTGTAAAATGAACACTCGGACTGTGTGGAGGATTCTGATGAGGCTTTTTTTTGCCAGAGAGATGATTCAGCTTCCTGCCCATACTGCATTCAGCTCAGAGATGTGAAGATGAAGCAGCGGTTCCACATTGATCTGGATGGCACTGGTTACTTTTACACAACAGACGATGGACACTGAAGAAACCTTGTTCTGACACACATTATCGTTGCCCTTTTGAGTGGCTGTACTGTCTTCCTGTCTACACTCGTTGCAATGGATTGTCTGACTGTGTCATGGAGAGGATGAACAAGACTGCGATGAGGTTCGATGTCCTGGATTGTTCCAGTGTCAAGCATCTAAAATTTGTCTCCATGGAGATCATCTGTGTGACGGCTGGGGGCAGTGCCCACGACGAGAAGACGAAGTGCTTTGCGATCTGTCGTGTCCTGAAGGCTGTCTGTGTCAAGGCCACTCCTTCCTCTGCGGACACACGTCCCTGTTGGTCTCTTCCCACAGCTCCGACACGTGGACGCCACCAGGATCAGGCATGCCATTGAAGAAATTCAGCACAAATATCTATCTTGTACGCCTTACTTTGTCTCATTGCCTTATTTCCTAATATATCAAAACATACAGCTTCTCAATTTGCAGTATGTTGATCTTGCTAATAACTATTTAAGATATATTGACTTGGCTGATTTTCTAGACCTACATAATTTGAAAACCCTTAAATTAGCGAGAAACCCCATAATGTCAAATTACAGTAAACAAAGTCACCAAACGAATTCATTACTCACTAATGCGGATAGATATATCAGAAACTAATCTTAATGTACTGAATACAGATTTGTCAGTGTACTTTGAGCCTCATGTCAATCATTTAAATTTTCTCTTTTTTCCTCCATTAAAATCATTGGATCTTGGGGTTTTAAAAACATCTGCCACGTTTGCGTGAGGTGGTGGACATTACATTTAACCCAATTGAAGACTTCCCTTTGAATTTGTTATCGGACGTCTGATCGTTTACAAAGTATATATGCTTCAAATTACAGGTTCTGTTGTGACAACTTACTTCCAAAAACAGTCGGGAAAAACTACGATGTTTGGCCCCAAGCACTGTACTTCCATCATGCACACATCTGATGCCAACTGAACTGCACAGAGTTTTCGTCTGGATGTCTCAGTGGATGTGCCACATTTGGAAACTTGATTTGCTTTGTCAGTTTACTGGCAATGAATAGAAATCTTGAAAGTGATTTGTTGATGATCGCTAATTTCCTGCTTGCTACATCTTGTATGGGTTATCACGTCAGTATTGTTGCGATAGCCAATGAAGTATTCAATGGTAGCTACATCCGCTGTGAAAAGACATGGATCAACAGCCTACCTTGTAGGGTGGCCAAGTTTCTTTTCGATCTGTCTTGTGAGGCGTCAGTCTTTATCATTGGGTTCATTACTTTCGATCACATGATTATCGTTTGCTTTGGTAAAGATTCATACACACGGAAAACAGTTCATTGGCATCAGCGTCCTTAGTACCATGGTGTGCTGGAACCCTGGTGTCCTTGATACCATTTTCTTCTCCCTGGGTTGTCACACTGGAGACTTCATGGCCGATCAGGTCTGTGCCGCATGCCATTAATTAATCAATATGAGCTTTACACCACGATTTCCTATGTTCAAATATCATTGTGACTGCCAACCTAATGATCTACTTAGCAATAATGGTTGGCCAGTTTGTGATCTACAGACGAACACCGCTAAATACAGAATCATGCTGGAATCCTCATCAAGGTCTGTGTATATTCTGCAATGTATCTCATGCGAAAAGTGGCCATCACAAACAGCACAAGCTGGCTGATTCTGGGCTGTGCTAAGGTGATGACTGCACAGGGTATTTCAGCATTAAAGAACATCCATGACGCTGTGGTGGTTTTCGGATTACCGCTCAGCTCTGCTCTCAACCCATTTCCCATTTCTCTGCTTGTGGACTGTGGTCATGCAGAGAAACGCACAGAAAGCACTGGAAGAAAAGTGTTGAGAATGTTTAAAATCAAAGTTCATGTTCAGGAAGGCAGATCATCAAGCAATCCAAAAGAAAACAAAAAGACATTAATGAAACATTAAATTAAAGTAAAAAAACTGATTATGAAGTGAGGACCTGCTCTTATATTAGACACCCCCACAGGAATGTCCTTTTGCTACGCGAAAACCATGTGTTCCTGTGTCATATGTCACTTGTCTTGCTGTGTGTATCTCAACCCATGCAGTTGTTCAGACTACGCTGCTGACTCAACGGACAATGCCTGCTCCGATTCTCTGCAAACCTAAGGACGAACAAAGCACTGGTTTAGTCAGCTCCATGACATTGTTATCCCCCTTGTCCTTCTGTCAGCCTCTTCTTGGCCTTTTTCTAGCTTTGCCCCTCGCGGTTTGATTGTGGGATGCCCGTCTAGCTGATGCCGACATGGGCAGAGTCGTTTCCCTCCCTGACAATGGTCTAGCTGATGCCGACATGGGCCAGTGTTTTCCCTCCCTGACAAGGTCTAGCTGATGCCGACATGGGCCAGTGTCGTTTCCCTCCCTGACAATGGTCTAGCTGATGCCGACATGGGCCAGTGTTGTTTCCCTCCCTGACAATGGTCTAGCTGATGCCGACATGGGTCAGTGTTGTTTCCACTCTCCCATCCCCCCCCCCCTGACCAATGGTCTAGCTGATGCCGACATGGGCCCAGTGTTGTTTCCCTCCCTGACAATGGGTCTAGCTGATGCCGACATGGGCCAGTGTTGTTTCACCTCCCTGACAATGGTCTAGCTGATGCCGACATGGGTCAGTGTTGTTTCCCTTCCTGACAATGGTCTAGCTGATCTCCACATGGGTCAGCGTCGTGTCACGTCTGACAATGGTCTAGCTGATCTCGACATGGGCCAGTGTCGTTTCCCTTCCTGACAATGGTCTAGCTGGTCTCAACATGGGCCAGTGTCGTGTGCCACATCCTGACAATGGTCTAGATGGTCTCAACATGGGCCAGTGTCGTGTCACGTCCTGACAATGGTCTAGCTGGTCTCAACATGGGCCAGTGTGTTTCCCTTCCTGACAATGGTCTAGCTGGTGTCGACATGACCCCCAAGGCCAGTGTTGTTTCCCGTTCCTGACAATGGTCTAGCTGGTCTCAACATGGGCCAGTGTTGTTTCCCTTCCTGACAATGGGTCTAGCTGGTCTCAACATGGGCCAGTGTCGTGTCACGTCCTGACAATGGTCTGCAGCTCGTCATGTCGTCCAGCTCGAGATGATGCAAGGTCTTGTGGTAACGTATGGCCTCCAGGGTTTGGATTCCCTTCCAGTTACCTGCCCTGTGTGTGCAGGATTCACCTGTGTATCCAAATAGGGAGACAGTCATTAACTGCATGCACTAAATATGGAGGCAGTCATTAACTGCATGCACTAAATATGGAGACAGTCATTGACTGGCATGACAGTCATTGACTGACCTGACTGCACTAAATATGGAGACAGAACCTTGACTGCATGCACTAAATATGGAGACAGTCAATTAACGGTACACATGCACTAAATATGAGACAGTCATTACCTGTATGCACTAAATATGGAGACAGTCATTTAACTGCATGCACTAAATATGGAGACGAAACGTTTGAACCTGTGCGGTCCGACGACCAGTCAGTGTCGAACGGACGGAGTGCTTCACGATAGTTTTAAAACCTTCGAGTTTGATCCCACATGCCGCTTCAAAGGACTGTACAATGAATACGAAGCTTTTTCTCGAATATTTAGATTCTTATAATTTTTGAGTTGACATTCCAAAGCACATCATGGCCTTGGTACAATTCAATCAAATGTTTGGTCTCCGAATCGGACAGTCTGAACCGCCTTGCTGGACGACGCCATTTTTCCTTGTGCCATGGGTGTTGGCTCAATGCTGAGCGTTGATTGGTTGGAGGATACTAACGCCCACAGATGACACATCGATGGTCTGAGTTTGGGACTGAGAGAGGACAAGGACCTGTGTCGTCTGTCCCTTGCAGCGGGAGACGCAGTCTTCTGTCCTCTTTCGAAGCCAGCTGTTGCTTTGAAGGTGAGGGGACCTCCAAGATGAATCTGTCAGGCAGCAAGGATTTCGAGCTCCGCGAGGCTGGAATGCCACACCATCTGAGATTTGCTGCTAAGGGTATCTTTTTATCTTTTTATCTCAGGTGGGCTTGCCCAGTCTGATGCTGATCCTTTCCTTGAGCTCACCATACATCAGTTGTCTGGGGATGCGGCTGTCGTCCTATTCTGATGACTGTGCCCCAGTCCAGCGTAGCTCTCGATATGCTTTTACGATGGACAGGGATCCACGTTTTCCCATCCCTACCGTAGTGCAAGAAAGGACTACAGCCTTGTAGATCTTAAGCTTGTAGACGAGTCTTATGACTTTCCTGCTGGGCGGACCTTCACTCTCAACGTGGTTCGGCACTGTCTGGATCCTAACATGACTCTTTGTCCAGTGAACCAGCTGACCAGAGATAATAGTTGCCCAGATATTTGCAGTTCTCCACGCACCCTCAGTGCGACTCCATCAACGGTAATGGCTGGCTTGGGGCTGTGGCTGTGCTTAGGGCGCGCTTGGCACATGACTCCTCTCTCTCTCTCCTCTCTCAACTCCTCCTCTCTCTCTTCTCTCTCCTCTCTCTCCGTCTCATCTTCTCTCTCTCTCTCCTCTCTCTTCTCTCTCTCGCGTGCCATTCGTTCGATGCGTGGCGTGTGCGCGCGCGTAAGTGTGTGGGTGGTGCTGTAAGCGTGAGTGCCTGAGGTTGTGGTGTTTGTGCTGTGTGTAGTGTGTGTGTGTAGGTGTTGTGTGT
>JADBJO010006268.1:127500-138420 GCA_016801955.1 Conus betulinus | reverse complement strand
GACGGGTAGGCGGAAGAGAAGGAGAGTTAAGCCGAGAGAGGGAAGGAAGGGGAGGAGAAACGCAACGGGAGAGGGAGACGAGGATGGCTGACAATAGTCTAACCGGCACACGTGAATTCAAGGGGAAGGAAAGTCGGAACAGACTGCAGAAACTCCCCCGGGGGCGCCAAACAAGGGAGCAAAGATGGAAACGAGGGAGGTGAGAGGGAGGCAAGGGGAAGGCCAGGAAGGAGGAGGAGCCGAAGGAGGAGAGAGAGGAGGAGGGGAGGCAGGTAGGGGTGAGGAGGAGGAGAGGAGAAAACGTGTGGAGGTGTGTACTACAGAGGGAGGCAGAAGGGCCCGGCAGCGTCGCCGCGTCTAAAGCCGCGGCGGGGGCGCCACCAGGAACAAGGAGAGCCAAACAATTGCTTCCAGGCCTCGCCCACCCCAAGCCCCCCCTCCCTCCCGACCGACCGCGCCGCCTCCCATGGTCCCCCACCCCCACCCACCCCCGCTCACACCCCCCTACCTCCCAAAGCCGACCCCCCCCGGACCCACCTTCTCCTATATTGGATTCCTCCCATCTCTCGCTCCTCTCCCCAACTCTCTCTCGGTGAAAGATTTTCACTCTGCCCTACATACCCTTCACGCGCCTGGCGCGGCTCCCACACTGGTCGGTCTGTCTGTCTGTCCGTCTGTTCTCTGTCGTGTTCTGTCTACCAGTCTTCTCTGTCGTCTCAGTCTCTCTGTCTGTCTGTCTGTGTCTGGTACCCGCCTCTTCTCTCACCTCGCTCTCTCCACGCCCCAGCCCTCTCTACTCTTTCTGCACTCTCTCGTCTCTCTCGCTCGTGTCTCTATCTCTCGTGACTCTATCTCTTCTCGCTCTGTCTGTCGGTCGTGTGGCCTCTTCATCCTTTTTGCTTTCACTATATGACTGTCCCTGTTCTTTCCTTCTTTTTTTGTTTTTTTTTTTGTTTTTTTTATAATTCTCTCCTTTGCCATGAACCGTTTTTCTCTCTTCCTACCTTCTCTCTCTATCTCTCTCGTTGTCTCTCTCTCTCTCTCTCTCTCTCTCTCTCTCTCTCTCTCTATCAGACTGTCTCTTTGTCTGCTGTCTGTTTGACACCCTCATCTCGTTCTTCTCAATCCTTCTTTAATCTTGAGACACTCTGCTCTCTCTTTTGGGTGTCTCTGGTCCACATCTAATCGCTCTCTCAGACTTACACCCCTGCTCTCTCTCGTCTCTTCTCTCTGTTCCCGCGAACCCCCCCCTCACCCCCCCCCATCGTCTCTAGGTCACTTGCCCCTCTCCTCCTCTCTCTCTCGTCTCTCTCTCTCTCTCTCGGGACGGGTTGATGGTTCAACGAAGTTATCGGCGCGCAGTTGAGACTGTCTCTTTTGTTCCAGAGTTTCAAGAATGATTGGGCAATCATTCCAGTTCTGCCGACAAGTGGGGACCATTTGGGCATCAATTGTTCGTAGTTGATAACTGATAGGGTTTTTTATGCCGTGTCACGAAAGAATTGGAGAGTGTATGACCGCGGAACTGTATAAAGGGGGAATCTTGTGTGGTGTGTGTGGGGGTGTGTGGTGTGTTGTGTGGTGGTGGATCGTGTGGAGTGTGTGTGCAAGTGTGTGGGTGTGTGTGTGTCAGTTACAACTTGAGTTAAGTTGACAAAAGATTGGTTCCAGTCGTAGTGTGTGTGGGTGGTGGTGTGTGTGTGTGGTGTGTGTGGTGTGTGTGAGTGTGTGTTGTGTGTGTGTGTGTGTGTGTGTGTGCGTGGTAGGGGGGTGTGTGTGTGTGCGGGTGTGTGTGGTACGTGTTAGTGCGTGTGAATGTTGAGTGCTCCCCGTGTGTGTGGTGTGTGTTTTGTCAACCGGCAGCTCCGTGCACGACAGCAAAGGATGCTGTGGTAGTTGTGTGTGGTGTTGTGGTGATGTGTTGTGTGTGTGCTCGACGGAGCACGCAAGCAGCGCAGGCAGGAGAGCAGCGCAGCGCGCAGCAGACGCGCCGGAAGTAGTGGTGACATGCGTGCGAGAGTTGCGTGCGTGGCGATGGTGTGTTGTGTGTCCGTGTGTGTGTGTGTGTGGGTGTGTGTGGTAGGCCGGGGTGTGTTGTGGTTGTTGGTTGTTGTGTTGTTGTTGTTGTTGTTGGTTTCAATTATAAGGACAGTTAACCAGGTTAAAGGTGATAAGATTACAAGACGGATGTGTGATGGAGTTGGTTGGGTGTTGTTGTGTTATTGTGTTGATGTTGTTGTTGGTTATCTGTGTTCTATCATTCTTCGCTTCCCCTTTTGTGTCTTTTTCTTTCTTCTTCTTCTGATTCTCTTCTTCTTCTTCTGTCTTCTTCTTCAATTTAACATCCTCTCATTTAAAGGGCTCACAAGAAAGCATTGATGTAAGGGTGATGAGTGTGTTGTTGTTGTTGTTGGTGTGGCTGCCTGTTGGTGTGTGGGTTGTTGTTGTTGTCTTGACCTTAATGCGATTCTTATTCTGACCATTTTAGTATTCTGGGGTCTTCATTCTTCTTATTCTTATATTATTATGATGCTGTCTTCAATTTAAGTCTTTCCCGAACTTAAGGTGATTACAGAAGGATGGGTGTGTAAAGGTGGTGTGAGTGATCTTTGTGTAGGTGTGGGGTCTGGTGTGTGTGTGTGTTGTTTGTGTGTGTGTAGTGTGTGCCTGTGGGTGGTGTTGTGGGTGTGTGTGAGTGTCTGTCTGTCCTGTCGTCTGGCTGGTACAGTCGGTATAAGGGTCGTGGGTGGTCTGTTGTTGTTATGTTGTTGTTGTTGTTCAATTTTCAGGTCTTCCAACTTTAAAGTGATTGGGCTACACTGTGTAAGCGGGAGTGATAGTGAGTCGCTATACTGCACCACGCGCGCAGGACGACAGCGCTGGCGTGCGAAATGCGTGGGTTTTTTTTTTTGTGTGTGGGATGTGTTGTGTGTGTGACGTATGCTGAATGAAGGGAGACACACGCCACATGCCTGGCATGGTCACTCGGAGTTTTTGGGTCTGTGAGATTGGTTTGGGTGTCAACTTCCCTCGTACCTCTTTTTTTTTTTTTTGCGCGTTTTTCATTCTTTTCTTTTTGTTTTGTATAGTATTCATCGAACTGTGGTCACTCCGCTTTCCACATGAGCGGTACTCCTGTGGACAGAGATGCCCTTTGCTCTCGTGTCAACTTTAAAAAATAGTGAAGGGTTTTTTTGTTGTTTTGGTTGATCAGCAATCTCATGACTGTGACGAAAAATGTTGAATTGCCCTCTGTGACCCCAGCGGAGGAGACTAGCGCAGCAGAAAACTTTCGAACATACCCAAAAGAGGGACCACCACACAACCACCAACAACAACAACAACTTGGCAGCGACGACCGGACGATGACACCGACAAACAACAAACAAAAAACAACAACAACGACAAGCAAACAACGACAGAGTGAAACCTTCCAGAGGTATGCTCGTATCCCCAGTGTTCCAAGCTCACATTCATCCCAGTCTGTCACAGTCTCTGCCACTCTCCTGCCCCAGCCAGGGAGCCCCCCGGCAGGCAGAGCGGACTCCCTCCTGCGCTCAGTGTGAAGGGGACAGCTTTCATGTTTTTCTTCAACAGACACCAAAACATTTGGTCCTGGTCAGCCCCAAATCACCTGAAGGTGGGGACAACATAGGAAAGTCCTGCTCGCCTCAGTGCTTTGTTTCATTCCATCGCCATTCATCACTTTCACAGAGATTGTCTGCTAGGTCTGTCGTATTACTTATTTCCACTGTTCTCCTTCCATCCCACCCCCCCCCCCCCCACCCCCCCCCCCCCCCCCCCCTCTCCCTTCCCCCCACCCCGTTACCCCACCACCCCCCGGGCCGCCACCCCCGTCCCACACCAGCTTTTTTTTTTTTTTTTTGGTTTTACTATTATCTCCTCTCCTCCACAGCCGGGTGTCATAACAGTAGGTTGTTCCCATCGCGGATGATGTCGCCCCTCGGGTCAATTCAACCTGGACATGAAAGTGCTCTGGGGATTCGTGTGAACGAGTTTCTTGAAAAAGGTTCTGCCCGCAAACAGATAATAAAATAAATAATAAATAAATAACTAATAAATAAACAAATAGGTAATAAACAAATAAATCAACAAGATAGAGTAATTAAATAAATACAGTGCAGTGCAGCTTCCGCACACCACCATAATTTACAACTACACCAACAAGGGGGCGAAAAACATGTAGCAACATAAGACCCTGCATTTGTCACTGGTAATTGTAGTGAGGTGCGGAATCCTTACTCCACAACTCCATACAGACCGACAGACCGAGCAGGCAGACAGACAGAACTGACAGACAGGACAGACAGACAGGCACCGAAAGACCCTTCAAAGTTCACGATGGTTTCCCTCCTCCCAATTATTTTCACAGCCGAAATGGTAAAAATGGCATTCATGATAAGAATAACAGCAGGGAACTTTTGATCATGACAGGATTCAATGGGACAGGAGATCGCTTTGATGAGATGAAAGGCACACTTCTACATTGGTATCATTGCTGTTGAATTGATGATGGTCAAGGGTACTATCCACACTGGGGGAAGCCGCTCCCTGCTTACCAATCTCTTAATAAACAACTGTAAAAGCAAAGTCTTCTTATCGAACATGTTGGGGACTGTGGAAAAACACACAATGAGTGGCAAGGCCCGCGCGTGGAGCGCTCGCAGCGCGGCGCGTTCTGACGCGAAGCGCGCACACACACACACACACAACACACACAACACACACACACACAAACACGAACACACACAACGTTCATGCATGCATGCATTATGTTCGCGCACGCCCCACGTGGTTTCAAATCCCTATAATTCCCCTAGTACCCTCCTTCTGCCTCTGACCCATACCTCCTCACTCTCCACCTCTCACACACTAGGATGCACAGATATACAAACCGCTCTCACAACGTGCACATGTGTATGTCCACACACCCACACACACACACCACACAACACACACACACATACACACACACATTAGAACGGGGGGGGGAGGGGGGGGGGCGAGGCGGAAGGGGGGGAAGGGGGAGGGGGGGGGGGAGGGGAGGGGGCGAGGGAGGGAGGGAGGAGGGGCGGAACAAAATGCGCAGCCCCAAATTTGTGCCTACGAACGGAAAAAAATTAATCTTTAGCAAAGTATTTTAGACCCGGGAATCTGAAATTGAGACTGTGTGTAACCTACTATTCCATTAGACTTTCTCCATGGTACGTTTTTTTTCCATTTGTTGTTTCATTATGAAGAGTAGTTTAGATTTGTTTAGTGAGGGTCTTCCAATGCATTACGGCGTTTCATAACTGTACCGCGTACCGCCAGAACATGTGAACGAGTTATGACATACAAAGACATTCCCCTCCCCCACCCACCCACCAACCCACCCCCTCCTCTTCTCATCTCACCCATCCTCTTTCAAATTCACTTTCCTACCGTCCTTTATTTAGATCTATGTATTTTCTTTTTACTTATCTATCTATCTATTGTAGTTTTCTTATGATCATGCGGGTAACCCCCACACCCGGCCCCCCATAATGATTATTGTCCCCCCCCCGCCCCCCCCCCCCCCCCCCAACCCCCCCCCCATTGTTGTTCCCCCCCCAACCCCCCGTTCTCCCACCCACGCCCACCCCCCCCCCACCCCCCACCCCAACCCCCCCCCCCACCCCCCCCCCCCCCCCCCCCCCCCCCCACCCGCCCCCACCCCCCCCACCGCACCCCCCCCCCACCCCCCGCCCCACCCCCGCCACGATCATTCACCGACCACCCCCCCCCAGCTTCATTTGTAAACTCCAATCCTCGTTCTGGAAAGCGTGCTTACTTAGACACTTCATTACTCTCACCCTCTCCCTCCTATCCCCTCCCTTTTCTCCTACGCCTTCTACAATTTCCCCCTCCGTTCCCCATCCCGACCTCAGTGAACCTTTTTTTTTCCGATAGTGTGAACTCTTTTTTTCAGGGAGCTCTTTCTTCCAGTCGGAACTCTTTTCGCAGTGTCAAAACCACGTAATTCGATGCTGTTTGTGTTTGTCAGTTGGGCTGTGTGTGGTACTTCGCGAAAAAAAAGGCTTCATAATAAAACGAAAATATTGCAACGTGTTTTTTTTAATGGGTGCTGTGTTCCTTCAATTAGTTTATTTTCTTGACATTACAAACGATTTACTCACTAGGCCGAGGGTTCCCAAAGCGGATGGACTCTTGTTACGGACATTCATTTCTGGGGAATTCTCTCTGAGGATGATTAGATGAATGTATTCTGTACATAAAAAAAAACCCCAGTTTTATTGTAAAAGCATCGTTTAAGAAGACCAAAGGGAGGAATATTGTGTTGAGACCTTGAAATAATGTCGCGGGTGTGCGTGTGAGAGAGGAGGGCGAAGAGAGAGAGGACGAGAGACAGAGACACAGAGACAGGGACAGACAGACAGTACAGAGACAGCATACACAGACAGACACACCGACGGACAGAGAAACAGAGGAGAACGACAGACACACAGACAGAGGAGTCACAAGATTGAAGACACAAGACCTCAAAAAAAACAGTTTTAGCAAACGAGATAAAGATTTTAGGCAGAGTACCCCTACGCTAGTCTTCGACTCTGTCCGTTGGCTGTATCCCTCCGCCCCCGCTCATCACCTCCCCCACCCACACACCCCCCCCCCCCCCCCCCCCGCCCCCCCCCCCCCTCCCCACCCCCCCCCCAAAAAAAAAAAAAAAAAAACAAGCTGCAAGATACTTAAAATAACCACGTAGCAGCAACAGCAATGAAAAGCATGCCGAATTAAAGAATTCATGATGAGACATAAATAATAGATATTAATTACTACGACTATGATTACTACTGCCGCGGCTACCACTGCAAATCAGCAGCAGCAAGCAATAAAACAAACAAAACAACAAAAACAAAAATCCAGAAAAGAAAAAAAATAGTTAAAACGTACATAATAACGTACACACACAAAAATTCACGCACCAACATACACACCGTCAGAGAGAGAGAGAGAGAGAGTGAGGGAGAGAGAGAAGAGAGAGAGGAAGGAAGCAGAGAGCGAGAGAGAGAGAGGAGAGAGAAGGACAAGACACACAGAGACCGAGACACGACAACACAGCGGACAGACTGACTGACTGACGAGGCACGAGGAGGACAGAGGAGGACAACTGAGAGAGAACAGTGAGAGACCAAACACACAGGACCAAGAGCCTGACTGACAGACTTGAAAGCAGAAGACAGAGAGATAATGAGAACAGCACAGTGACCGGACGAGAGAGGAAGCAGATAAGAGACAAAACAGCAGGATGAGAGCTACAGAAGAAACTCAGCTGGAATCCTTTCCACAATAATAACTCTTTCCTTCATGCTCTCTCTCTCTCTCTCTTTTTTTTAATTTAACGAGGGGAAAAACGACGGAGTTTAATAACTGTCCGGAGGAGAGCACTAGCCGGGGATGGCAGTTGATTATGCAGCACCGACGGCAGCAGTCATTCACTGGGGTTGTCAGAGACAGCGCACAGAGTTATTGGAGGCCGGCCTATAGAACTGCCCCCCCTACCCCGAAACACTGACAGAGTCCCACGATTTATTCAGTTTCCTCGCCGGTCAAATACGAGGCGACTGAGCAAACTTGCTTGGCGTGCCGCTCAATTAAAAACTTTCCCCTTTTTTTCCACCACCCGTCAGAGGTGTGTGTGCGTGTGTGTGTGTGTGGTGTTGTGTGTGGTGTGTGTGTGTGTGTGGTGTAAGAAGAGACAGAGAGAGAGAGAGTAAGATGAGAGAGAGAGAGTGTGTGTGTGTGTGTGTGAGAGAGAGAGAGAGAGACGTTAGAAATAGAGAGTTAGAGAGGTGGGAACGATGAGAGAGAGGGGAGAGCAAGAGAGAGAACGAGAGAGAGGTGATTTAGTTGAGAGTAAGAGGGGAAGGGGAGGGGGTTGGCGCGCGCGCAGTTGTGTGTTTTTGCTGTATGTTGTTCAGTGTGGAGGGGCGTGTCGTGTGGGTGTGTGTCGTGTGTGTGTGTGTGTGTGTGTGTGTGTGTGTGTGTGTGTCTGTGTGTGTGTGTGTGTGGTGGTGTGTGTGTGTGTTGTGTGTGGTGTGTGTGTGTGTGTATGTATGTACGCCCGCGCGCACGCGCGTGCGTCCCTGTGCGTCTGGTATGAGTGTTATAAGTGTGTGTGTGTGTGTGTGTGTGTGTGTGTTGGTGTGTGTGTTTGTGTGTGTGTGTGTGGTTGTGTGTGTGTGTGTGTGTTGGGTGTGTGTGTTGGTGTGCGACGCACTGTGTGAGTGAGGTGAGTAATGTGTTCCCCGTGCGCGTGTGGCGAGTGCGTGTTGTGAGTGTGTAGGGTCTATGGCTGCATATGTTGTGATGTGTTGGTGTGTGTGTTGTGGTGGTGTGTGTGTGTGTTTGTGTGTGTGTGTGTGTGTGTGTGTGAGAGAGAGAGAGAGGAGAGGAGAGAGACGAGAGAGAGAGAGAGAGAGAGAGTGTCCCGCGCAGTGCAATTCACCGTAGTTTACGACTATGTGACGCATATGGTAAGGAAGTGATTAGTCAAACTGCAGTGTGCACTGTACTCCACACTTCTTCCTGAGGGGAACCGACAGGACAAATAATGGCAGTCGGGGGGGGGAAAAGAAAGTAGCCATGCCCTGGTCTGAGAGGGAGAAACGCAGAACATTAAATTAACTATGGTGTGTTCAAGTGCTTAGAAGGTAGAAATTTGGTGTGTAGGAAGGCAAGAAGAAAAAAGGGGGGAGCGCAAACAACAGCGGAAATGAAGAAGGAAAGAAAGAAGAAGAGAAAGAATGGATGAACGAAAAAAGCAAAAAAGCACACAAACAAAATCATCAATGATGAAATAACGGAGAGAAAAAAAAAAGAAGAAAAGAAAGGAGAAAAACAAAGGCGCTCGCCGCACACACACCCACACCACCCACACACACACACACACACACACAACACACACACACACAAAAGATAAAACACACACACACACACACACCACACACACACACACACACACACACACACACACACAGACCAAAAAAAAAGTAAGGAAAGTACACCCCTACAACCACCCTTTCCTTATCCTAACGGAACGCAAACAAAAAGCGAAAAAATCAAACAAAGTAAAAATATAAACAAAGAAAGAAACAATGAGTAAAAACACACATACAGAACGAGAGAGAGAGAGAGAGAGGAGAGAGAGAGAGAGTAGAGAGAGAATAGATGGATGCGAGAAATGAATTTGAGATGATGAGAAATTGATGATATTATGAGAAGATGATTAAGATGATGATGAGATGCTAATTTCTAAGGGTAACAGATAATGCGAACCGCATGTTAGCTTTATGCTTTTTTTAAAATCCGTATGGGCCTTTGCCGTGCTAAGGACTAACAAGGAATGAACTAGCGCATTAAACACATACATGAACACACCATATCTTCCACAAATACATTAAAAAGTTGAGAGTTGTTCCTTCGTAACATGGAGTGAGTTGAAATTGGTGTTGAGTTTAAAGTTCATCAAAAAAAGTGATTGAAACAACAACAAACAGAGTCAAAAGAAATCGATTACAAAGAAAAAGTAAAAAAAAAAAAAAAACAACCTCATCACACAAACCAAACCAGAATAAGCGATCCCTTCTGTATGTTATCGAGAGAGACACAGAGAGAGCGCGACCCCCATCGAGAAACCTGGAGAGAAAGAGAGAGAGAGTGACGAGGTGAGAGAGAAGAAGAGGAGGGAGAGGGGACGAGTCTTGAGAGAGAGAGTGAGAGAGATGAGAGAAGAGGAGAAGAGAGAGATGAGAGAGAGAGGTTATATTCCTTTTGTAAAATGTTAATATACCACAAGTAGCTGCGACCGGCCTGATGATTAAACAGACGAGAGAGAGAGTGAGGAGTGAGGGAAGGAGAGGTGAGAGAGAGAGAGAGATGAGAGAGAGAGAGAGGAGAGAGAGTAGAAGAGAGAGAGGAGAGGAGGATAAGAGAGCGGAATTATAGAAACGAGCAAAAGGCAAATTTAGATCAGAAAAGACAAAAAAAGGAAATAGTCACCATCAGCTACAAAGAAAAAAGGCAAAAGAAATGAAAACGGCTTTCAAAACCGTAGAATTTTTTTTTCCAAATGGAAACTGAACCGAAAAAAAATAACAAGGATCGGACGCAAAAAAAAAAAGAGAAAAAAAAAGAGGAAGGAAATAACAAGAAAACAGAGAGAGAGAGAGAGAGAGGAGAGAGAGAGAGAGAGATGAGAGAGAGAGAGAGAGAGACAGAGACAGAGACAGAGAGAGAGAGAGGAGAGAGAGAAAGGTTGCTGTAGCCCAGCCGACCACAAAGGGCCATATCAGGGCTGTCACAACAAAGACAGAAAAGCGAAGAAAGGAAAGCAGCCAATACAGAGAACGAAATAGATGTAAGAAAGAAAAAGGAAGGAAAACAAGAAGAAAAAAAAAAAAAACGCGAGGGAGACAAAAAAATTAAAAGAAAAAAAAAAAAAAAAAAAAAAAAAAACAGAAAAAAAACCCATAAAGACCCAGCTGTGACATGAAGGGGTAAACAAGGAGCGAGCGACAAGTAAAAACCAAGGTGCGAGGCGAGGCCCAGGCCACCAGGCAACGGTCACAAAACTCGGAAAGGGATGGACAGAGAGAAATATAATTATTCAGGATGAAAAACACGCAGCAACAGAAGGCTGGGAAATTAATCAGGGGGGGTGTGCATTACTCTCTGAGAGGCAGAAGTCTGGTGCAGGGAAAAGCAAAAAGGAAAGAAAGTAGGAAGAAAAAGAAAGAAAGTGAGAGAGAGAGAGAGAGAGAGAGAGAGAGAGAGAGAGGAGAGAGAGGGAGGGCGGGGAGAGAGGGTGAGGGAGGGAGAGAGGGAGAGAGAGGGAGGGAGAGGAGAGAGAGAGGGAGA
>JADBJO010006268.1:117500-122500 GCA_016801955.1 Conus betulinus | reverse complement strand
GAGGAAAAGTGTGTCGGCTGGGCATGAAGGGGAGGAGAGGGAGGGATAGTTTAAAAAGAAATGGAGGGAGGAGAGAGAAGAGAGAGAAGAAGAGAAAAGTGTGAGAGGTCGTTGTGGGAGGAAGAGTTGAGAGAGGAGGATTAGGAGCCTATGAGAGGAGAGAGAAGACAGAGACGAGAGAGAGAGAGAGAGAGAGATTAGAGGAGAGAGAGAGATAGACGAGAGAGAGGAGAGGAGAGAGAGAGAGAGAGAGAGAGAGAGAGAGGGAGAGAGAGAGAGAGGAGAGAAGAGAGACGAACGAAACGAACGAACGAACGAACGATTTAAATGAATTAAGCTTACAAAGCCCATTCTCATACAGGGGTTACGGTGGCGGAGAGGCTGTTCGAAAATGAATGAGAGAGAGAGAGAGAGAGAGAGAGAGAGAGAGAGAGAGAGAGAGAGAGAGAGAGAGAGAGAGAGAGACGAACAAACGAACGAACGAACGATTGAATGAATTAAGCTTACACAAAGCCCATTCTCATACAGGGGTTACGGTGGCGGTGGGGCTGTTCGAAAATGAATATCAACAAATGCACACAAACAATCAAAGTCACAAAACAACATCGTGACGAGGAAAGCAAATCACGGAAACAACACACATCGAACACCCGATGTGATTGTCATTGAGACTTCAAAAAAATTTATCCACAGTCAAAAAGGTTTCCGTTCTCCACAGCAGAACTGCCGCTGGAAGTCAGCTGCACATTTTCTCTGTCAACAGAATGAACGCTGTGCATGTTTTTTTTTTAACATTCCTTGTAGGTACGACACATAATGTCACTGAGAGTCACGTTCTCTGGAGGGTCGTTCTGTTGGTCATTTTCCGGAGGCCTGTGTCCTGATCCCAAACCACATCACAGCGTTCGTCAACACAGTCTTGATCAAGCGCTTGGCTTCCCTGATCCAAAATCCCAAGACCGACACTTCATCGTGTGCAACTGTCACAGATTCTTTGTCACACCGTTCCAAGTCGATCTCTGCTTGCTTGTCACTGTGCTGTGTTTCTTCTGCAGGCTGAGGTTACAGATGGAGGGAGATGGTTGTCACACTTGAAAATCTCATCACAATGCAACACGACTCTCGCTGGTTTGTCAACGTGGTAAAAAAAAAAAAAAAAAAAAAACACTAGGAGGTGTCAGCAAAAATAAACCCGGATGGAGAAGATAAACTTTCACTCGCCATTTTCTTTTCATTGCTTCTATAAGTCTGCTCTGTGCCAGGATCCTGGTCTTTCCAACCGAACAATAGAATCAAGATCCATCTGTGGTCTGCATTCACCTCATGTCAAACGACGCTATATTTTCCGTATGAGTTAGGACAGCTTCGCACTAGACGAAGTTCAGAAAGGTATATGCCACTGGGACTGATGAAAGACGAAGAAGGGACAATTAGTGTCTTTGTCTTTCGCTGGGTGGGGTTCCATTGCTTGATTTGAAGGCATTCATCTCTTCCTGTTGGTCTGATTGCCGTTGCGTCTGCTCGGAAAACGATCAGTATCTTCATCTTTCGTCAGCTGGAGCTCCATCACGATACTGAAGGCATCTGCTTCTTCCTATTGGCCTGATCGTCTTAGTGTCTGCCTGAGGACGATTAATATTTTCGTCTTCCGCTAGCTGGAGCCCTGCTACGTATACTGAAGGCACTCAACTCTTCCTGTCGGCGTGACTGCTTCTCTGTCTGTCTCCTGTTCACAGGTTGGCTGTCTGTTCGCCTACATTTCACAGGTGACAGTGTCAAATCGTCAAGTTTGAAGCACATACACATGATGCGTCTCTTGCGCGCAAAGCCTACATGCAGGCAGCCAGCCGCCTTCACTGACCGGTGGGCGGAACACAAGCTGGTATATGTGATTACTTGAGAGGGCAGCCAGCCAACTGAACAAGTCTCTCTCCTGGTAGAGGTTTAGTGAGCTGTGCGACCCGGACAAAATGCGAATAGTGAGAAAAAATGAGGGGAGACACTGTTCCTCTTCCTTCTGTTCCTGTGAATATACAAACTGCATTTAAGTATTCCATGAACAGCTTGAACAATCCGGGTAAATATTGTTCATCCTTCTATTTCTGTGAATACACATATTGCTTTTACGTATTCTACGAATAGCATGAACAATCCAAGTAAAATATTACTCATCCTTCTATTTCTGTGAGTACGCATGTTGCTTTTTACGTATTCTACGAATAGCATGAACAATCCAGGTGAATATGCTCATCCTTCTATTTTTCTATTTCTGTGAATACCCAAATGCTTTTTAGGTATTCTATGAATAGCTCCCTTGAACGATCCGGGTGAATACTGCTCATCCGTCTATTTCTGTTTCTATATCACTTGCATTCAAGTACTCCATGAATAGCATGAACGATCAAAATATTGCTCATCCATCTGTGTCTGCGAATATACATATCGCAACTACATCCTGATGAACGATCCAAGTGACTATTACTTCTGTGTAAGTGAGCTTTTATTGCATGAACTACGTGCGTAGTCGAAGTGAGCACTGCTCATGTTTTAGTGGACTTCACTGCACGAACGATCCCTGAGAACACTTTGCTCATATTTTGGTGGACTTTACTGCAGGAATCGCGTGAACAATCAAAGTGAACACTACGTACGCTTTAGGGGACTTCCTTGATATGAACAACATGAACAATTCCAATGAATACTGCGCATGTGTTAGTGAACTTTACGGCAGGGAACTGCATGTACAATCCAAGCGGAGAACACGGTGCTCTTTTTTTTTTTTTTTTTTTTTTTTTTTTTTTTTTTTAACTGCACAAACTCACGAACAACCCAATGAAACATGTTATAGTGGATTTTACAGCTCTAATCGCATGAACAACCCATGAAAAACTTCCTATGTTTTAGTGGACTTTACTGCATGAACTGTATCAACAATCCACAGGAACACCGTTGTTTTTTTTTTACGTGGACTTTTTTCCAACCGCACGCACACATGTACACGAGCGACTTTCGACGTTTATGTGCGATCAGAAATAGCCGGTTTTTTTGTTTGTTTGTTTGTTTGTTTGTTTTTTGTTCCATCTCCAATGTAAATCAACTTGACACTGGCGCCTGTGAAGTGTGGAGAACCGACAACCAATCCGTGACTAGAAGACAGACACAGAGTCAACCAGACCAGGAGGAAGAGGTGGATGCCTTCAATATGCGCGAGGGAACTCTGATTGGCGATAGCCCTGATCATTCCCTCTGCGTCTTTGATCTTTGATTTATCCCTCTGTTGCTGATCTTTCTGAACATCCTCTCGTGCGAAACTGTCCGAGCTCAACGAATTCTTTGACGTGAGTTAGCGCAGACTGCAGATAGGACTTTGGTTTCATCATTAGGTATGAACAAAACTAGCACCCAGACATTGACTCAATATCTCATGAATGAGATTAACAAAAAAAAAAAAAAAAAAAAGAAAAAGAAAAGGACAGTTGTCGCGAGTAAGTTGTAATAATATCAATACTAATACTAATAGCTGTCGCAAAACAGGCGCTCAAAAAAAATACAAATCGGATATCCGCGTCATGTTTACGCGCCGAATCCCTCAACGGGGGAACACCAGCTCTTCCCATTAAAAGCCTCGCCTTGTGGGACCTTCTGAAGATTTTCAGAGCTGAACTTTTAATTGCGCATCCATCACTTTCGCCGCCCTTCAGAACGAGCCCGGACCTTAATCTTCGAGAGCGCAGGGCTCTACATCTGTCCTCATGCGCAGACCTGACCCCGTCCACGACGCCCGTGGACCGTCAGGGTTTAATTCTCGACGCATGCGCCTCACGCGCAGGAAGACAACATGGCGGGGCCCCGACACGTGTCCTCCGGTCGTTAGCATCCTCGCTGTTTGGGCCCCAGCGGCGCTGGAGGGTTCACTGACTGTCAGCCACTTTCCATCGCAGTGATTAAGGCCGGGCACACATTCAGGCGGTGGAAATAGCTGTGAAACGAGTTTCTCTTTCGTCGCCCAGACCGAAAACGAGGCCGTTTCCGTCCGAGGCGTTGGAGAGTGATGTTGATGCTTCAGGAGCTGGCCATGCATGCCGGGGTCTGTATTGTCTCCCCCCCCCCCCCCCCCCCCCCCCAGGCCAGGAACTGCACGCTTCCAGCCCGTTGACAGTCTTGGTGCCACGTTTTCAGCTGGGCTGGGAGAGATACCAGCAATTATCGCCATTGGATCAAATGATCGCGGCGAGCAGCCTGGCTGGGGTGGGGGGGGGGGGGGGGGGGGGAATCACCAGCGCGGTGTTGTTCGATGGGCAGAACGTGGAGGACAGCGGTGCTAAAATGGTGGTTGTGTGTGTGTGTGTGTGTGTGTGTGTGTGTGTGTGTGTGTGTGCGTGTGTGTGTGTGTGTGTGTGTGTGTGTGTGTGTACACGAATACATATGAAAGTTCACTCACGCACACATATACACATGCTTGCCTGCACAGAAAATACGCATATGTATGAATGAATGCACATAGCGAAAAGAGAGAGAGAGAGAGAGAGAGAGAGAGAGAGAGAGAGAGAGAGAGACAGAGACAGAGACAGAGAGACAGACAGACAGACAGACAGACAGACAGTGAGACAGACAGACAGACAGACAGACAGACAGAGACTGACGGACAGACAGACAGACAGACAGACTGAGAGACAGGTGCACATCCATCTACGATAGTATGGCATACCTTGATTTTCACAGGAGAGTGGGGGGGTAACGGGACTAAATAACCCCTAGAACGACAACACATTAAAATGATTAGCTGGGGGGGGGGGGGGGGGGGACCTTAATTTCTTTTTTTTTAATTTAAAAAATAAAACCATCCTGTTGATGTCTGGTGCTAGTGAGATTGGAACTCGCAACATATATCTATGAACACATTGCTCTACCCATTAAGGCAACCAGGCACCTGAGAGAGAGAGAGAGAGAGAGAGAGAGAGAGAGAGAGAGAGAGAGAGAGAGAGAGAGAGAGAGAGAGG
>JADBJO010006268.1:107500-112500 GCA_016801955.1 Conus betulinus | reverse complement strand
CATACATACATACATACATACATACATACGTACGTACACATACATACATACATACATACATACGTACACATACACATACATAATACATACACATTAGCATACACAGAGAGCATATTAAGTGATTAAACTTTCATGATGTTGCCAAACTACAAAAATGACCAGAGAGACAGAGAGACAGACAGACAGACAGACAGACAGACAGAGACAGAAACAGACAGACAGACAGACGGACAGACAGAGAAAGACACAGAGAAGGGCGTATACTCTTAAAGAGGGTAGGAAGAAAGAAATAGTAAACACATATATCATCGTTAGTCCACGAGGGACGATTCTCACAAACAGAAAAACGTGGATGTCGCATGGTAGTTTTCTGAAATGCTTATACAGTGACCGATTCTTGACATTAGGTCGAAAACGACTGTATACGAGCGCACTTGTTGTCAGTTTGACATGAGTCCTTTGATACGACAATAAACCACCCCTGAACTTGATTCAACTCGTGTGATGATTCGGGCTCTCGCACCTGGTGCCTTAAGCGTCGACGTCGTCAAAGATTCGAACCCCCATTTTCCATTCTCCACCTGCACAACCCTCTCAAGGTCAAAAGCTCACCAAGGGAAGGAACCCTGCCCGAATGAATACCCAGCCCAATCTATACACACGAACTCTGCTCCCTCATTTGGACTCACGTGGGCGAAAAAAAGTACACCGTCTGTTTGTTCTCTTCTCAACACACCTATTCTGTGGCTTGAACACCTTCTTCTTCTTCTTCTTCTTCTTCATACCACCCCCTTCCCCCCCCCCACCCCCCCCCCCCCCCCCCCCCCCCCCCTCCAACTCCTCCTTCCCAACTCCTTCCTTCCCGCACTTCTAACACTGCAAACTTTCAGACTGTTCCTTTCTCTCAATGTGTGCAAATGTGACTTTGAGGGCTCGGCGGCACAATCTAACTGCGTAACGTGAGGGCCCATACTGCTTCTCCTGGGCCGCCTCTCTCTTTGTTGGGCGCTTTATTGGGGTCTTCGAGCTTTTGTCGCCCCAGCCCCCGTTCCTCTCTCAGAGAGGGGGGCTGTAGCTTCCTGTCCGTTCTTACCCACTCCACCCCCCCCCCCCCCCCCCACCCTTTTACTCTTCTCTCACCCCCTTTAACCCCCCACCCCACCCCCACTCACCCCCTTCTCCCTCCTCCTCCTCCCCCTCCTCCTCCTGTCCATATCACGCAGGTGTTGCGATCGTGAGTGTCTGACACCGGCTCTGGTCGCCCCAACTTGGCATTCTCAGCATGATTCTGGATTTTCGACGGGTCATCATTGAGGGACTATTATTTTAAATCACAAAGAGGACTGGCGAAGAGGGGAAAAAAAAAGCTCTGTGTGTGTGTGTGTGTGTGTGTGTGTGTGTGTGTCTGTCTGTCTGTCTGCCTATCTGTCTGTGCGTGCGTGCGTGCGCGCGCGTGCGTGCGTGAGTGCGCGCGCGCGCGCGCGTGTGTGTGTGTGTGTATGTGTGTGTGTGTGTGTGTGTACGCGCGCATGCGTGTGTGTGTCTGTGTGTGTTGTGTGTGTGTGTGTGTGTGTGTGTGTGTGTGTGTGTGTGTGTGTGTGTGCGCGCGCGCGCGCGCGCGCGTGCGTTTGCGTGCATGTGTATGTGTGTGTGAGTGTGTGTTAAGAAAGGGAAGAGAATGGGGGGGGGGATGGGGATGGGGATGGGGTGCGAGTGGTGCTGGTGGGGGGGGGGGGGGGGGGGAGGGGGGGGAGGAGAAAAACTGGTGTTGGCTTTGGAAGAGTAAAGGAGGGAGGGGGGAGGGGGTATGAAGGGTTGGGTTGTTTTAACGAATGGTATGTCACGGGCATGGATATGCAAGAGAGAGAGAGAGAGGGGGGGGGGGGGGGGGGGGCAGAGAGAGAATGGGGGTGCGGATGAGAGGGGGGAGGCTGTCATGTTGCATAGCGAAATGGTGTGGAAGGGTATAAGGAAGGATCGTGGAGAATGGGAGGGGGGAGGAGCAGGGGAAGAGGGATGAAACAAAATAAGGAGGAGGGGAGGGAGAGGGGTGGGAAGAGAGGCAGACGGGGGGGGTGGTGGTGGTGGTGGTGGTGGTGGGGTGGGATGGGGATGGGAGTGGAGGAGAGGGGTGGTGGAGGGAGAAGGGTGGGGGTGGGCAGGCTCAAAGAGAGGATCAGTGAAACAAAACGAGCATCAGCCATCAGCAGGCGAGGAAACAAGATACTGACAGTGCATTCTGATTGGGCGCCGCCGGCGTTTGAACTGGCCGCGGTTGGAGTTGATAGCTGTGCCCAGTCAGTTTTGATGGTGGCCACTTCTTCCGGATGTGGCTGAGGCGTCGAGCGGTCTCTCTCTCTCTCTCTCTCTCTCTCTCTGAATATGTAAACCTTGACGACTTTATCATTCCTCTCTCTCTCTCTCTCTCTCTCTCTCTCTGAATATAAAAAACCTTGACTACTTTACGTGATCATTCTCTCTCTCTTTCTCTCTCTCTCTCTCTCTCTCTCTCTCTCTCTCTCTCTCTCTCTCTCTCTCTGAATATAAAAACCTTGATATTTTATGTTATCATTTTCACTTTCTCTCTCTCTCTCTCTCTCTCTCTCTCTCTCTCTCTCTCTCTATCTCTCTATATCTGAATATAAAAACCTTGCTGTTTTTCTTCTTCTTCTTCTTCTTCTCTCTTCTCTCTCTCTCTCTCTCTCTCTCTCTCTCTCTCTGCTCTGCCTCTGTCTCTCTCTCTCTCTCTCTCTCTCTCTCTCTCTCTCAACATAGATCAAGTGCGAAGAGGATAAGTATCTGGCCTTGCTTTCCTACTACTATTCGCCTGTGCCGGAGTCCCTTTAGGGTCGCACACACCACTAACCATTTACCTGGAGTTGCAGTCATCTCGCACCGCAAGAGAATTTTAGTTTGTTGTCAGCTAGGTTCAAACGTCTTGTCCACCTCTCACTCAGGTGGCCCAATGCCTACGCGTAGTCTTTTCCGCACGCGAACCATCGTACGGTTCCGCGTGCTTCGAACCGGACAGTTTGACATTATTATTCAGCGGGCGAGGAGAGGCGAGCAGCCAGCCAGCAACGTGAAGAGTCAGGGACCAATCAAATCAACAGGAGGTGATGACTGCCTTCATTCTGTGCGACGGAACTCTACCGAAAATGGCAGATACTTATCCTGTACGCTACTGAGCTATGGTAAGGGCGACGAGGCAAGCAGTTCAACTGCAAGGCTGGCGTCTGCTGCACCCCTGTAAAGTAGACATCCAACAGAAAAGGAACAACGGTCATTTCTCTTTGTCTGTGGTCTGGTTCTATATTCTGAGCCGTGTTTCGCACATCTGGCAAGGACATGAAGGACACAGCTTCTGTCAGTCAAAGATCAAGGTCGGTTTATTCACTGTACGGACATCTGTCGACATTCCACCTTAGGGAAAGGTTTCTTTGTGGATCGTCCTGGGCAAGAACAAGATCTTTTCGTTTGGACCCCTGTTCAGGTGATGGGAGGTCATGGAGAATAATCGATTCGTGGTTCAGTACAGAGTCTTTTGACTTACGATTCAAACAGAAGACAGCAGACAGGCCCAAATCGATTCAGAGCATTTCGTTATCAATTAAAGGACACAACTATCGATGATGCGTGAAAAGGAACGTAATTAGGAAAAATTTGCCTTTCTAACCTCTACTTCTTAGAAACAACATTTATCTTGTTTGAAATGAAAATGGATAAAAACGTGAAAAAAGCTGAATCATACATCAGTTTGTTTCAACTTTCAATTTTTTTCATTTCAATTTGCCGACGAATAACAAACTCTCTCTCCGAATCCGTGCGAACCTAAAGGAGTTTTTAACCGTGTTCCAGCGGCGGCTGTAAACAAGAAACGGTCTTGTGCCGTTTGCACACAGGCCACTCCTTTTACATGCATTCTTATCTTTCAAAAGGTGAAGAAGCTCCGTGGTGCATTCCACGTGAAGTACCACTTAGAACGAAACATGTTCTTGTAGAGTGTGGGACTTTCGTGGTGTCAGACGCAAACACCTGATAGCAGATTCCACGCAGGCCTCATTCAGAGAGGTCCCACCTGATGTGTTTTTTTGAATTTCTGAAAGAGATGAACATTTTTCGTTTGATCTGAAATTGCGGCAGAAAGATTTTGTGTGTGTGTGTGTGTGTGTGTGTGTGTGTGTGTGTGTGTGTGTTTGTGTTGTGTGCATGCGTGCGCGCGCGCGTGTGTGAGTGTGTGTGTGTGTGTGTGTGTGTGTGTGTGTGTGTGTGTGTGTGTGTGTGTGTGCAAGGCAATGCGATTCACCAAATCTGGTAAACTTCCCAGCCATTGGAATGAATTGTTGGGGCCAATGGTCGGGCTACCGGAAAACTGGGTAAATTTTTTTGTGTGCTTTTTGTGTGTGTGTGTTTTGTTTTATTATTACAGAAAAGTATATCTCATGAAATCTGACAGTTGTTTTCGTGATGGACAAAAGCTTTGTTTGTCATTCCGAAATACTGTTAATATATTTCTCTACAAGTGGTTCTTTCGCTTTTTGGCGTACAACGTTAATGCGAGCGCGCGCGCGCGCTCGCACACACACACACACACACACACACACACACACACACACACACACACACACACACACATCACCCTCATCTTATCCGCAACTCCTCCACTCTTTGTCCAAACTATTCATTTATCATTCATTATACATGTAGGGATGGCCGTTTGATGTTTTTCCAAAGGCATGACGCTCCCACCCCAAATGACCGATCATGCTTTATATGACGAGGTGGGGGAGGGGAGGGGGGGGGGAACCCTCTCACCAACCTCACCATTTTAACCCTTTCTTCTTTAACACAGCGTGCATCCCTTTGCATCGCCGGCTTATTTTGCAGCCAGTTTTCTTTCAATGCGTGTCGTTCGATCATTTCTAAAGCAATACTCTCGCTACTTTCTTTGTGTGATAAAGGCAAACTTTAGGGTATCTTTACATCTGAACAGTTACCGT
>JADBJO010006268.1:92500-95000 GCA_016801955.1 Conus betulinus | reverse complement strand
GGGACAAATCTGCTTAGCTAAAGGAAAATTTTACAAGAAGCAGGAAGATGTACATCTATTCCAGTGGTTCAGTTACTGTTGAAACACGACCGAAGCCCGAACTCTGACCTCAAATGCATGGCACTACAATGCAAAATGACGGACGGTGTAGCTCATAGAGAGGTGATCGCATAGTGTGGATCGTGCTCTCGGGGTTTTGCTTCATCAAAGACATCCAGAAATAGCACTTTTTGCATCGCCTTCCGAAGAGAGAACGTTCTGAAACTGAAAAACCTGGAAACTCCAGTCATCCGATCATGTTCTCCACGCTGTATTTTCGTTATCAGCTGGTTGATAATCTTTTGTACAATAAAGATTTAAATCTATATGATACTGAACGAAGCGTATTGCGTAGTACAGTTGGGTTATCTCAAGTAATTTCTTTGCTTCTACTTACATGTTTTCTGTCTTAATTTGTTGATTAGTGTACTCAATAAGTTTTTTTTGTTGTTGAAATGTTGTTGCTTAATTGTTGGTTTCTTTTTCGTGTAATATCTCACCTGAGTAAAAAACTCATTGAGGAAAAGATTCACATACCATAATTATCAACTGAAATGTGTCATTCACACAAAAGAATGACAGGATCAGACTACAAAATACAGACTCTGTCTGACAATTTACAGAATTACCGTCCCATGGTCAAGAAAATATGCTATAAGTTGAATACACACAGAGAGATTCAAAGCATGGAAAAGGGATCAGTCGAAGCTCCTCAGCTATTGTATCTGTGGAGACAATATTTCGTTTGAGCATGGTTCTCCTACGTAATCCAGAACTAACCAAATTTCTAACAACGTACTGTAATTTTCCACCCCTTCTACAAAAAAAAAAAAAAATGAAATGGCTGATAGTTTTTGCACAATAACCAACCGGAGAACTGGTTGCTGGCGCTACTACATTCAATTGTTGCCCACGTCATTCAGTCAATATCAGTCACTCAGCCATTCTTTTCCCTTAATTCTTTCGAATTTTCACACAAGGTGCATGCTAGTTATTTGAAAGTGTCATCCATGCCAACGACCAAGGTGGCCTCTTCCGAAAGTTTGTGACGGGGATTTTATGTTATGTGTGTGTAAAATGTTATGTATGCGTTCACACACGGAACTTCGGTTTATAGTTTCATTCGAAGGACTTCTGGGGGCAAATGGAGTCAGAACCCATGTGAATTCCGAGGGGAAAATCCCTCTGTATCGAAACGCTTCAGCTGAGATTCGAACCCGAAACCCCAGGATCGCCAGGATTACGACGGGTTCGGCGCTCTACCAACTGAGCTAGTCTGGCCCCTTGTATCAGCAGCATGCTGCAGCATGTGATTATTGAGATGTCAGCATGCTGTGACGGGGAGGCTGAACAGCCTGATGTTGGTCACACACATGGCTGGCAGTCGCGTTGTCAGTATTAACGCCAGGCGCCTTACATACAAATTTGGTGGTGTTTTCTTCTCTGCTGATGTTAACTTGCAGTCGTGTTCATATCACATGCAGTGTTCAGAATGCCCCCCTCCCCCCCCCTACCCTCCCTCCCCCCCCCCCCACAACACACACACACTTTAAAGTAAAATAGGTATTTCCGTCTGCCACTCTATCGGAGGTAGTTGTGGACCTTGAATCTGAATAAATCAATCAATGCTGCAATAAACTCTGTCTGTCTGTCGGTCCCTCTCTCTCTCTCTCTCTCTCTCTCTCTCTCTCTCTCTCTCTCTCTCTCTCTTCTCTCTCTAACTCATTGCAACAGTGTTCTCGTTTATGTTCCCAGTCATGACAGCCTTGGAGACAATGAGGCGATGGATCACCTTGCCAAGAATGCCGCAAAGAGAACTGACCAGATCACCTACCTACCCCCCCCCCCCCCCCCCCCCCCCCCCCCCCCCCCCCCCCCCCCCCCCCCCCCCCCCACACACACACACACAGATTTATAAACACAAAGTTCACAGTTCCGTCAAAGACCTCTGGCAAGAAGGCTGGACCATCCGCACTGAAGTTTTGAGATTTTTCCAGATCCAGCTGCAAAGTGAGGCGGCGGCAGGCGGAAGTGATTGCTCGTTCGTTTCCGTTGTCCTGAGTGTTGTGTGTTTTGCCTGATGAAGACCTAGGAGGTCGAAACGCGTCGTGTTTTGTCTTGTGATTCGTTTGTCTATGGTTTTTTTTTGGCGGTGCATTGTCACTAACATTTCATTTTTTTTTTTCTGATCTGCACAAACGTGAAAGGATTTCTGCCTTTTGCCGCTGGTGGCTGAAATGACTAAAAAAAAAAAAAAAAAAAGAAAAAAAAAAAAAAGAAAAAATCGGTTTGTGCCGATTACAGACGCTACTCCTGTTTACACACCGGGGTATCTTTTCGGAGCTATAGAAGTTTCATGATGTAAACTGTGCGACCAACCGTCGTACGCTTTATAGAGTGTTAGCACTGGCGCCATGTTATACCTGAGTCCAATGTTCTACAGCAATCTTCATGAAGACGT
>JADBJO010006268.1:82500-87500 GCA_016801955.1 Conus betulinus | reverse complement strand
GTGACAGGGCTGGTGACAGTGCTGGTAGTGACAAAGCTGGCATGACTTCCGATCGTGACAGGGCTGGTGACACTCACAAGGGTAAAATCCCCGCACCTGACTCAACTGGAAAAGACTTCCGACCGTCCCCATCACAACCAGTCTTCACCCAAGTCACCCAGCAAGTCTACCTCTCCCGGAGCTCCGTCCACATCGTGGAGATCCAGTCGAGGCAGACCTTTAGAAGGTTAGGGGGGAAAAAAACTGCTAAGAAGGGTCAAAAGTCGCAAACTGCGCTGCCCTTTCTGCAGAAGCGTCACGCTCAACTTCGGCAAAACGTCCTCTTCCACCGGACTCCACACCACTGCAACATGTGACCAAACCACGCCGTCAACAGACTTCAGGTGAAAAATCTGAATCTGAGAGAGAGAGAGAGAGGAGGCTTACCGCGATGTAATGCCCACCTGAAGTTTGTGGCGTCGCTTCCCTTTCTCCAAGTTGGTTACGGACTATGCAAACGCTTATGGACAATGATTGATGCTCTCGTTCACATCTCTGTTTCTGTGTGTTGTGTGTGTTGTGTGTGCGAGTGTGTGTGTGTGTGTGTGTGTGTGTGTGTGTGTGTGTGTGTGTGTGTGTGTGTGTGTGTGTCTATATTTATTGAGGGAAAATGATGACTACTACACTGTTCTTTGAAAAATAGATAGCCTATTCTCTCTTTAAATGCTCGAGGTCACAAGAACAGATTAAAAAGAGCTGCAGTGTTTTCAATGTTCAAACAGCAAAAGCTACACATAAGTATGCCTTCAAAAAACCATACAACTGACAGAGAAGCACCATTTTGGGAGAGACAATGGGGGAAATTATTTCACCATAGTGGAACAGTTCATAGTACAAGTCGTATTGATATCTAAATGTCTCCAAGGGAAAAGTCGAACTTCAGAAAGCCAAGATAGAATGGTCGCTATTTTGATAAGGATGGAAAATACAGACGTTACAATAGTTTATGTGTATGCCCCGAGTGAAACACAAGAAAAAAATAATAAATGTTCGGAATTAGCAAAATATTTTGCCAAAACGTAAATCAACAAAAAAAATGTGCATAGGAATTCCCACTGCATTTGCAATAGCCTGAATCACACTGGTCATTTCACATGTGAAAAAGGAAATTAGAAAATTCAACAAAATGGTCACAAAAACAACCTGAAAGATTTTGAATGCTTGAGGGAGCTCAAAGGATAGGCATTGTGCAGGGAGGATGTATTGCAAGGAGACTTGACGTTTGGGAGCCAGACAAGAAAAAGTTCGTGGGGAGGAGGAAAAGGTGGCTATACGGATCACAGAGCAAAATAACTGAAACAGATAATCATGAGAGTCAGAGGGCCTGATTCCAGCCGTTTTAAACAGTCGTGTGATGTCCTGTCTTGTGGCTAATACGGATCACAGAGCATTAATACTGAAACAGAAATCATGACTTCTCGTCAGAGGGCCTGATTACTGGTATTTTAATAACAAGTCTTCTGAAAGATACCGTTTGCGTTAAGAAAATAAATGGCATGTTAAGAAAGTGGATAGATGACAGTATAGAGGGCCTGATTTACTGGCGTTTTAATAACAAGTCTTCTGATAGATGCCGTTTGCGTTAAGAAAATGAATAACATGTTAAGAAAATGGACAGATAACAGTAAACAAATGTTTGGGGAAAACTGGGGATCACTGGGACAGGTGCAAAGCAAAAAATAAAAGAAAAAACTTCTGTTTAGAGTATGGAGAATTTAGAGCATGGAACAAGAGAAATGAACTTTAAGACTTACAAAATAATCTTCAAACGATAGACCCGTGCCTGCAAATAATCCTAATAATGAACATTATCAAAAGGAAATTATGAAAATAAAGAGAAAAAAAACCCTGAAACATCATCACTTGAAAAAAGTTAGGGAGCTCAAATAAGGGCAAAGGGTAAATGGGTGGAGGAAGGAGTGGAAAAAAAAAGAACAAAATAGTTTCTAGCCTTGGAAAAAAAAAAAGAAAAAAAAAGTGGGCAGTCAAAATGTAATAATGCAAATGCAAAAGGAAATTGGCGAAATTATTACAAATCAATCACAAGTGTTAAAAGAACTGACAAAATTCTATTCATCTCTATACTCTAACACTGTAGAGGAAGAGGGAAATTTGAAAGAAAGTATTTACACTCTCCTTGTAGAAGAGGAGTACATGAATAATCCCAGACGCATTGTACCAAACGTTAAAACACTAAGATCAGTAAGTGAATGTCTATCTGTTAAAAACCACACAGACAAAGCGTAGCGAGTATAAGTTAGTTACAGAACAAAAAAGAAAACAGTGGCAAAAGTACGAGGATGGAGGCTCCACTTTGAAAAAAAAAAAAAAAAAGGAAAGGAAAGAGGAAAAAAAAGGAAAAGAAAAAACTGGGGAAAATTGGATGCTGGAGGACCAAAAAAAAAAGCACTCAAAAGAACCCACTCACGGAAAATCAAGAACAATGCCCGAAGAAGAATTGAGCAAGCAAAAAAAAAAAAAAAAAAAAAAAAGCAAAACAAAGAAGTCTTTGTTTCCTACATTTCAGGATCCTGAAGTTCCCATGAAGATCAAGGTATGTAGCATCTGTATTTCTGCTGTAATAAATCTGTATCTCAGGCGTCATTGCTTTTTGTTTTTTTTTTTTCTGTAGCAACCGTGACTCTTTTGCTCCAAACATATTGTAAATCTTAAAGCCTTCAAATCTTTTACCGAAGATGTCAAAACATTTAAAGCAAACAACATGAAGAACGTCAATGAAGCCACAGAAGGAGAGAGAGAGCGAGAGACAGAGACGGAGACAGACAGACAGACAGACAGACAGACAGACAGACAGAAAGCATGCTTTATTCTCCAAGAAAGTGAGGTGACTATACTTTGTAAGCTTTGACATTTTCAGAGAGAGAGAGAGAGAGAGAGAGAGAGAGAGAGAGAGAGAAAGAAGACAGACAGGCAGCCAGATACACAGACAGAGGCAGACAGATAAATAGACAAAGACCACGCTCTATTCTCAATTGATCGAAACAAACATATTTTGTCAGATTTGATAGTCTCAGAGAGAGACAGACAGACAGACAGACACACAGACAGACAGACAGACAGACAGACAGACAGACAGACAGAGAGAACAAGCCTTGTTTCTCCAGCAAAGCGAAACGAACATATGTTTGTCAGCTCTAACTTTACGGGAGTTTAATATTCTTCGTCATTTATCCGGAACGCGCCGGACATGTAACGTATCCAACCCGTATCGCACATTCTCGCGCGATTTCCTCACACCGTACCAGTTTTGATAGCGACGTGTCTACGTACCAAATTCCAGTTATATATGGCCTTACCCATTATGTGTTTCACAACAGCACAGCCCAGGTTTCAGAGAAAGTAACCTTTCGGTTGTCTTTTTTTTTTTAATCTTTCTTTAGCTTCGGGTGTATGTTTTATTTCACTAAGTTGTAAACAGTTTGCATGCAGCACTTTCAAAGACACCACCTGTCCACAGGCGAGAGCCTGGCGACCGGGCAGCACGTGTCGCCCCGTCAGCCCACTCGTCACTGAGAACAAGATTTGAGATTTGAGATTGCGGCCCCACTTCAGGCATATCCCAACTAAAAACAGCTGCTTTCTGACAATAAAGCAATAAATATAAGTCACATATGCTTTTTTTTTTTGTTTTTAGAGGTGCTTTTGATCAGTCGATGCTTCAAGCTTGTTTCAAAAGTACGCATTGCATGTGTTTTAAGAACTGTGCCTAGCGTTGACACAGATTTCTAAGTAGCCCGAAGCCATTTTTTTTTTCACGCCGCCCGGCGGGGAGTGGAGGCCTGAGTGTACAACTCATGTGGAATCCCATGTTTTCTGGCACCATGAGCGGTCCACAAACGAGAAAAAAGGCGGTAGCGGTTTAAACCAGTCTTCGGCAATTATTATCGTTTATCAAAAGGTGAAAACATTAATGGGCACACATGGCGTAAAATAGTGCTGATTTGAAAGGTGGTAGTACTACCTGGCCGGTTGGTCCTGCTTATGTGTGGTCAGTACGTCTTTTTCTATGAAAGGATCTACTTCAAAGTTTGTACAGTGCTAAAGCAGTGGCTGTGGTTTAACACTTAGCAATTTGTTTAATCTTATGTTGCACCCAACTTTTTTTTCTAAAGTCAATTATTTGAAATACTATCAATGACAACAGGTACAAAATAATTATTGTTTTATTCTTTGCACAGTAAAACGAAACCAGAGCATCTCTGCCTCTTGTATTTTTTTTTATGTTACTACAGATACCTTATCATGGTCATGAAGTAAAATCGTGTGCCTGTAACAGATAATAAACCAGATAAGCCCACAGCTAAAACACACTAAAATTTATACGCAACAGACCCTTACTTGAAACAATGCTTGTATAGCTGTAACACAGGTACAGAGTTCGTTTTACTTCATGACCAAGAGATGGATTTCAGTTTCTAGTATGCCAAACCCAACGGTTTTATCTGATAAATAAGAAAAGTTATGGTGTTAAATGTGTTTTTAAAAATCTGTCGTTTTTTTTTCAGAGAAAATTGGACACACAAATTCATACAGTACTTACAGCATGCCTCAGTGACCACCTGCCAGGTAAGGCTGATCCTCCCTCTCTGCTTGCTCTTTCTGTGTAGCCCAAGACGTCTCTGCCTTCTCCTCTGTCTCCACAGTTTTGCTGACTGTAGGGCTTTTCTTTTTGCCGTGATAATACGCAGCGAGTCATTGCTTGTGAAGAACTGTTGTGTAAAACGGCAGGGCACAATTTCTAATCTTTGCAGTAGGCCACCAAGGATAGTACAACCAGCACTGTAGACAGTAGGTTACCAGGGGTAATACAACCAGCACTGTAGACAGTAGGTTACCCAGGGTAATACAACCAGCACTGTAGACAGTAGGTCACCAAGGGTAGTACAACCAGCACTGAAGACAGTAGGTTACCCAGGGTAATACAACCAGCACTGTAGACA
>JADBJO010006268.1:60000-62500 GCA_016801955.1 Conus betulinus | reverse complement strand
CGGTCACATGATCGCCCTCCATCCCCACGTGACCTCCCCCGGAGCAGGATCGGGTGGAAAGCGAGGTGTGAAGGAAACCATCTCGTCGTCTGGAACCGGAGGATGTGGCGGCAAGAACAGTTGGCACGCCTGCACCTTTCTCTCACCCCCCCCCCCCCAACCGCCTTGTTCCCTGGCTCTGTCTGTCTGCTCTCTCTCTCTCTCTCTCTCTCTCTCTCTCTCTCTCTCTCTCTCTCTCTCTCTCTCCCTAAACCCCCCGCAGCCCCTATACTGAGGCTAGTTTCTCACACGGTCACTCGGGGAATATTGAATTCGGGGGGGGGAGCAACTGGCTAAAAAAAAAAAAAAATGCGGTGTGCGGTTATCTGTTCGCGCCTGCACATGCGTTGAATGTCTGTCCCATGTCGGAGCCCTCCTCTCCTCCCCCCCCCCCCCCCCCCCACCCCCCCCGCCTTCCCCTTCACCTCCCCCCCCCCCCCCCACTTCCTTTCATTCCCTTTTCTGATAGGGCCTATCTGATGCCAGGAAAGACACCAAAAAAGGCCTGCTCACTT
The DNA here is from genome assembly GCA_016801955.1 of Conus betulinus. NCBI lineage: Eukaryota > Metazoa > Mollusca > Gastropoda > Neogastropoda > Conidae > Conus > Conus betulinus. The sequence continues at coordinate 61,946 of JADBJO010006268.1, read as the reverse complement.
CCGGTTAATGGGACCCAAGTTGGACGGATCTCAGAGAATAATGGTTGGTGCAAATATGGTAATCATCGGCTGGAACCGCTCGCCTATCTTCGCCCTGAGCTGCTCTAATGTCGTTTGGCATCAGGCTTGTGTCTGGTGTCTGCTTTTATGCTTTGTTTACTTTTTTTTTTCTTTCTTCTGAACCTTCGGTCTTCTCTTCTCATCCTTCCACCTCCTCTCTCTCTCTTCTCTCTGTCTCTCTCTCTCTCTCTCTCTCTCTCTCTCTCTCTCTCTCTCTCTCTCTCTCTCTCTATCTCTCTATCTCTCTCTCTCTCTCTCTCTCTCCTCTCTCTCTCTCTCTCTCTTTCTCTCTCCCTCTCTCACTCTGTCTCCCTCCCTCTCTGTCTCTTTCTCTCTCTCTGATATTTTTCAAAATCCCGAATGTCTCTTTTACTTGTTTTTATGCATAGAAAAAACGGAAATGTTCTTGTTAATCGTTTATGCAAACAATCTTGCGATTCGCGGTTACTGAGCAGGAAAAATGGAGTGTTGATAATTAAAACAAACATACAAACAAACAAACAAACAGACCTCGCCGCATGCAACAACAAAACATTGGGGTCGCAGCGGAGCCATGTCAACCTTGTTCACTCAACATTCCTACAAAAGTTGAGAGGTCCATTGCCCAAATCACCAAACTTCGGCCGAGGGCATGTTAAAATTGTACCTTATTTCTCCACAGTAAAAAAAATATATTAGGGCAAGATACTAAATACTATGGATGACCTAGCACTCACATAATTAAAACAATCACACAAACAAACAAACAGACCTCGCCGCATACATCAACAAACATTGGGGTCGCAGCGTAGCCATGTCAACCTTGTTCACTCAACATTCCTACAAAACCAACACGCCAAAATCTAACAATCATTTAATAAAAACAGATTTTTGACCGCAGATCTTCTGCGAACAATGCCAAATGTCTTTGGAAGATTCTCAGAAGAGTTCAATCATTTCTTAGGCATTCTCTTCTGTCCCTAGACTCAGTGGGCAGTCATTGGGACACCGCACTGAAGAACCGTTCACCGCTTTCCTGTAGCACTGTCGGTTGTGCGCTTAGGCTTGAAGGTCTGCAAATATTTTCCCTGTTCATTCTGCAATGCTGTCAGTCCATCGATTTTGTTTTCTGCTCTCCCGTCCGTCTCTCTCACTCAGCATCTCCCTAGAGGATTGTTTTCATAAACACAAGCCGCTAGCTCTTGTCACAGGGCCAGACCAGCGTACTTTTCTTTGCTCATCATCTTCTTCTGCGTACGCAGGCTGATACTCCTGCGGACACTCCCTATATGGGCAGACAAATATTAATCCCATCTACCCAACAAAGGGAGTGGAGTTTTGTGTGTGTGACCGTTTTTTTTTTTTTTTTAATCCCGCCATTAAGACAGCCATACTCCATCTTCGGGGAAGGTGCACGCTATGTGTAACGTGTCATCCATACCAACGGCCAAACTGGCCTTCTCTTCCGAAAGTTGGTGATGGGGTTTTACGTGTGTGCAAGATGTTATGCGTGCGTACATACACGGAACCTCGGTTTATAGTGTCATTCGAAGGACTGTGTGGGAAATAGAGTCAGAACTAATGTTACTCCGAGGGAAAAATTTCCATGTACCGAAACGGCCCGGCGGAGATTCGAACCCGCATCCCTTAGATTACGAGTCCGGTGCTCTACCAACTGAGCTATTCCGGCCCCTTCTCATCTGATGTCCGCAGATTTTCATACGGACTGTGATGCTACTTGGTGGTTTAAGTTACTTGTTCATGGTGATGTGTGTTACCTTGCTGCGACACCTTACTTCCATGGCTTTTATTTTTCTTTTCCAGATCCGCTGTGAGGATTCATGTCACGCTGTGAGGATTCTTGTCACGCATACGTGATTACCAGTGCACGCAGGTACCTTTTCTGT
>JADBJO010006268.1:35000-42500 GCA_016801955.1 Conus betulinus | reverse complement strand
TGACCACGTTGATTGGCTCTTGAACCGCACAGTATGCCAGTGAAATCGCTTCGCAAAAATAAGAAAAAGATCAGATGTAAAACTATGGACCTAGGAAGCAAGAAACTCACACACACATACACACACACTCGCGTACCCGCAAGCGCGCGCGCGCGCGCGCGCGCTCGCACACACACACACACACACACACACACACACACACACACACACACACACACACACACACATGTGTATTTCTGTGCACGTGTGTGTGTTTGTGTGTGTGTGTGTGTGTGTGTGTGTGTGTGTGTGTGTGTGTGTGTGTGTGTGTGTGTGTGTGTGTGTGTGTGTGTGTGTGAGTGCTCGCGCGTGTGTTATGTGTGTCTATGATGCTAAGTGGGTAATCCCAGGTTTTCATTAGCATTTGCTCTTTCTATATCTTTATGCATATCATACAATACATATGCCCTACTTACCGATGACGTTGTTATTGTTATTATTATTATCATTGTTCTTACTATCATCATCATCATTATTATTATCATTACTATTATGATTGTCATTATTATTATTACTATTATTATTATAATAGCATTATCATTTCTATTATCATTATTGTTATCGTTCTTGTTGTTGCTATTGTTGTCGTTATCATTATCATTACAGTAATAATATCATCATCATCATCACGGTCATCATCATCATCGTTACTGTTACTATTGCTACTACTACTATCATTATTATTATCATCATTATCGTCGTCATCGTCATCGTCATCGTCATCATTATTATCCTCCTCCTCTTCATCATCATCTTCATTGCTACTACTGCTGCTACAGCTCGTATCATCGTCATCATCATCATCATCGTCATCATCATCATCATCATCATCATCATCATCATCATCATCATCATCATCATCATCATCATCATCATCATCATCATCATCACATCATCATCATCATCATCATCACTCTCGGCCTCCGTGTTTTTAAACTCTGTCCAGGTCTTTGAGAACCAATGGCCATTGATATTCAAGGTTAGTATGCACCCAGATTTCACGTCCATTCTCTCCTCCAGTGCCTTACTGCAGACGGAGATAACTACTCCTGGGGGAGCGAAAGCAATGAAATGCTAACGGCCACACCGACACCATCAAAACGAAAAGACTTTAAGATGGGGGGGGGGGGGGGGGAGCGAAAATACGACTTCTATAGGGGGCTCCAGAGATTCGACGACATCAAAACAGCATTTTCGCTGCCTATCTTAAAGTGTTGTCATTTTTGTGGGGTCAGTGTCATTTTGGACAGACGTAACAACAGCGTCTATGGAAATCGCAGTCTCTGGTTTGCTGTAAAGACCCCCGAAGGAGAATACCCTGCAACGCTGCTGACTCGTTTGGAGGCGGTTCGGTCATGTCGGTTCTGATTCAAAATGTGCATGGCTAAAGATTTATGTCCGGCATTCATTCCTCTGTGACTGACCATTCTTGATAAATCAAGGATAAGGCAAAGGATCAAGTGAAGTGGAGACCATCGCAGAGTCACCACAGTGACCTCACAATGAGTCATCCACTATCGAAGACTGGCACGAACTCATCAGAGGCACGATAAGAATGGGAACTCACTCAAACGTTGGATCACCCTCGGATCACAATGTGTGCATTCGTCAGTCTAGACTACCTTAAAATTGGTCTGATGATATGTTACTATCCACCACACACACACACACACACACACACACACACACACACACACACACACACACACACACACAAAACGCACGCACGCACGCACGCACGCACACACACACACACACACACAAACAACACGTGTGTGTGTGTGTGTGTGTGTGTGTGTGTGTGTGTGTGTGTGTGTGTGTGCGCTATACAATCAAGCTTGGGACTTTTCAATAAACCACCATCTGGCTACATCAAATTCACTTCAATCAATGTTGATCCGTTGTTATAATTACATTCTTCAATAAGCGTCCTCCAAATGGTTGTAATCCTTCATCAACCCCCATCCTACTGAACCCCATTTAAAATCTTCAAAGGAAGGAGAGAAGGGAGGTAAGAAAGAACAGAAACAAAAAAAAAGAAAACCAGCCATGGTCATCATTTCCATACGTAACCCCCTCCCACTCCATCTCCGTCAATCTCCATAATAAATCCCCCCCCCCCCCCCCCCCCCCCCCCGTCCCCCAGCTATCGTTCAAGCTTTAGCGCAGAGGACGAAAGATGAGGAAGAGATGAGAAGAACTAAGAGCCTGGACCACAGAGAAAGAAAGGGGGGAAAGGGGAACACGCTGAGCAAAGAGGGAGGGGCATCCTCATCCCCTTTCTCCCACGCCACAACCCTCAGTACCCCCTACCCTCATACACTTCTCCTCTCCATCTCACAAAAAAACGGGGATCGAATCGAGACAGAGGTACATGACAGAGACGCTCAAGCTTTTAGCCAAATAAATATTGGACGTCCGCTGGCGCAGCTCGGTGGGCCATTCAGGCGCATTTTCTGACGGACATAGTATCGCCTTTTGGCCAGGCCCAGGCGGCTTGTGGGTAAACATGTGTCATCCTTTGGCCTCGTTTAGTGTCCCGAATGTCAACACCCGTCAAATTGACCGTCCGACACGCAACGGAAATGAAGAGAAGGCGAAAACGGTGGAGACGGGAGGGGAGATCGAAGCTTTTGGCCATTCAATATATTTTTTAATAAAAAAAAAAAAAAAACCTTCCTGGCCTATGGCTGTTCATTGCAAGGCTGTGTTATGGAGATAAGGTCGGCTGAGTTGGTTTTGTGGGATGCTCTCTCTCTCTCTCTCTCTCTCTCTCTCTCTCTCTCTCTCTCTCTCTTCTCTGATATATATATTACCACAGCTCTCTCTAATTCGTTGCCATTTTTTTTTCTGTTTATTTCAAATGTTTCTGTTGATTTTTATTCATGTTCTGTCTGTGATGCATGTATATCTTTTGTTCCTCTTTCCCCTTTTCTATTTTCCTTTTTTTTTTTTTTTTTGCTTGTCTTGTCTACTGTCATTCTCTCTCTCTCTCTCTCTCTCTCTCTCTCTCTCTCTCTCTCTCTCTCTCTCTCTCTCTATGCACGCGTGTTTATGCATTTGTGTGTGTGTGTGTGTGAGAGAGAGAGAGAGAGAGAGAGAGAGAGAGAGAGAGAGAGAGAGAGAGAGATTTACAGTATTCGTCGGCACACATCCTGAGATCAATAAATCCCCAATAACTCTCTGTCTCTCTCTCTCTCACTCTCTCTCTCTCTCTCTCTCTCTCTCTCTCTCTCTCTCTGTGCCTTTTTCATTCCACTTTCCACACACAGACTCCAGCCACGGTGGCCCCTCCTCGCAGTGTTCCGTTAAGTGCTAGTGTGTCGGAGGCATGTTCTCTCTTTGCTGCCTGGAAGTTTCCCCATGCTGCCCTCTTTATGCTGCACCATGTGAAGTCTCCTTGTCTGGATCCTTCAGCTCCCCGTCATCTCACCCCCCACACCACACCCCCATCCAAAAAAAAAAAAAAAAAAAAAAAAAAAAAGAAAAGAAGAAAAAACTCACCCATTACTCAACATCAATTACTTTTGAGTGCTTCGTCTTCCCTCCCCTCTTCCCCTACACCACCCCTTTTTCCTTCACTGTCTTGCCTGCCCCTGCCCCAACCCCCTCCCTCGTTCCTGCACCCTCCCTCTGCCACCATCATCCCCTCTCTTTGCCTATTCGCCTGACCCCTTCCTTCCATGCCAGTGCCAGATGCGATAACATAAATGATCTATCTCTCACCCAGTACCCACCCCCCTGCGTTTTCGTTCTCGTTCTCCTTCTTCTCTTCTTCCCCCTTCCATTCTTGCCATTCGGATAATTTGCCCGACTGAGAGAGGCCTATTGATCTCTGATGTGTTTTCTTCACACTGGGAGGTGGAGATAGGCTCCTCCCCCAACTGTACAAAGACCTGGAAGGAACTGGAGAGGTGGAGAGCGATAAGATGAAGAAGAAGAAAGAGAAGAAGGAGAAGGCCAAGAAGAATGAGAGAGAGAGTGGGAAACAGATAGATAGACAGACAGGGACAGACAGAGAGAGAGAGAGAGAGAGAGAGAGAGAGAGACAGAGACAGAGACAGAGAGACAGAGAGAAATAGAGAGAAGTCAGGGTGACAGTGGGTAGGTGGGTAGAGGGGGGGGGGGACTAGAGTTGGTGATGGGTTTTTCCTCCCTAGTTTGCCAAGGCAACGCAAGACATTTAATTCCCGGAAATGACACCTCGCGGGGACAAAGGGGGACAACCCTCAACCCGGGAGGAAGCTTCTCGACAGAAAAACGATCTTATTTCAGATTGGCTAACGGCAAGCACGTGCTGTGGAGGCCGTGGCGATGATGACGAGGATGACGTAGTCGCTCCTAGCGCCTGCCGTCAAGGACGAGAGTTGTGAAGAACTGGGATATGCCACCAAGAAACAACGGCTTCAAAGACCATTAAGTATGGCTGTTACTTTTACGGGAGGAACGGCTAAGAAGAAGAGGAGAGCGGTTGAGCTGGAGGTTGGGGATGAAGGGGGGGGGGGGGGGGGCAATAGAAAAAAGAAAAAGAGGGAAGGTCTTGTTAGGCTAAAATCATCTGTGGTCCTGTTGCTTTAAAAAAAAAAAAAAAAAAAAAAAAGACACCACCACCGCCATCTAAAGCCATATCTGATTCTTTTGTTCACTTTGTCTCACTCAATGAGAGCAACAATAAACCAATATGTGATGATGTCATAGTGTTGTTTTTAATTCATACCGAGTGCCATGCATCTTTCTATCAGCATTATAACACATGAAAAAAAAAATGTTTGGCATGAAATTGTTTGCACACTACTTGTTTGTTGAATGGTTATTGTTGTTGTTGTTGTTGTTGTTGTTGTTGTTTTTGTCTTCCCCAATTGATGTTTACAGTCTTGTTACAATTGATCTTGTTCAGTGAAATTTGGTTAATAATGTTGTAACATGTATATATATATATATATATATATAGAGAGAGAGAGAGAGAGAGAGAGAGAGTCTATATATTGTATTGATACAATAGGTATGATACAGCAAAATACAAGCACAATAGAATCCAAAGCAATGCTCTAAGCTCAGTCCAGTAGAATACAATACAGTACAGTACAACACAATGTTCCATCATTTTATGGCTATCCTACCTCATCTTAGTTCATAACTGCATCGAAACTTAACAGAGATAGCGCTAAATATTGGGCTTAAGATCATCTGCATCGTTCCTCACGAAAACTCAACTGTCTTTATAAAACAAACAACCCCTCTGTCAGCATGGAAAAGACATCTTTCCTTGGAAACCTGGCTGTAAGGTTGGTTTGAACAGACTTTTTTTTTCATCGAGTCATCTTACATGCATTGCAATGTGCTTTAATGAGCAGAAGGGGTTTTTAAACGTGTAGAAGTATGCACGAATTCTTTCTATTCATTCTTTTTGAGGAGGGGAAGAGTGTTATCGTTGAGCTTACTGATCAGCTGGTACTGAGATTTCTGTTTCCAGATTTTCAGCCAGGATTTTGTCAGTAAACTACACGGTCAAGTCAGTCTGTGACACATGCACAAACATTAATCAGGCCGGACTACAAGAATTTGTCAAGAATTGCTGTCATAATGATTCATGTACATACAAAACATATGCTGGACGTGTTAATGAGAGGGTTCATTTTTTTATATTATAAAAAAAAGCAAAGAAATCATGAGGGCTGTGTAAACAAAAGTCTTGGAATCGAGTCGGGTCCAATGTCGCAGAATTTTTTGTCATTTGCAGCGGCATTACTGACATGTATGCTAATATCATTAACTTCGTTTTCGTTTTCTTTTTTTAAGGCAGGATGGTTGATTGTTTCGTTTGCTTATTTGTTTTTTTTTTTTTTTTTTTTTTTTTTTTTTTTTTTTTTTTTTTTGCTTTTTTTTATTCGTACGTTGTTTTTTTTTGTTGTTGTTTGTTGTTGTTGTTGTGTTTTTTGTTGCTTATTGCTTTTTTTCGTTTTGGATGTTTGCTGCTGTGATGTGTTGCTGTATGAAGAGCAGAACAAATGTATGTTTGCATATCTTCATGGCTGTGTCTCTGATATCAAACAGTGGATATTTATTAGTAAGCTAAAATTCAATGATGATTAAACAGAAGCTATCCGGTTTACAAAAACACTCACAAGCTCAAGACCCCCGTCTTCATCCGTCAATAGTCCTAGGCTCCACAGACATCTCATTTATGCCATTTGTTCGTGACCTTGGCTTTCTATCTCGACTCTGATCTCACCCTGAAACACCACATAGCCAAAATCTGCCAAGCATCCTTTCTCGAACTCCGTCGCATCAGCTCTGTCAGACCTTTCCTACAGAACAGGCCACAAAGACATTGGCGTCTTCCTGCATTCTGTCAAGACTAGATTATTGTAACGCTCTTCTTGGTGTACCCGCACCTTTACTCTAGCCGCTACAACGTGTTCAAAATTCAGCCGCTCGCCTTATCTTCAAGGTGTCCAAACAACACCATACTTCGGATCACTTGAAGAAATTACACTGGCTCAAAATGGAGAGCGCAGAATTCAATTCAGTGTAAGTCGGCGACTATCTATGTTATAAGGTTATCACAGGTGAAGCGCCTACCTATCTCTCTCTCTGATCGCGCTTCGAAATATATTTTCCTACACGTCCCCTCCGTTCTTTCCTCTGATGACCGAATTTTTCGAATTCCCTCATATAACCGAAAGCAGCACGTTTCTAGAGCATTCTCATTTATTGCGGCAGTACTCTGGAATTCACTACCTTTCCATCTACATCATGCCACCTCCTTTCCTGACTTTCAAGTCTGCACTTAAAACGTATCTGTTCAAGCGCCAGTTGCAGGATACCACCTGAAATATTACTAAATTACTATATGTCACTTGCACACTTTGCTCGTGTACAAATGAACTGTTCACCGGTCATATAGTGTGTTCATGTACGCAACATTATGTTCCAGTGTGTGTGTGTGTGTGTGTGTGTGTGTGTGTGTGTGTGTGTGTGTGTGTGTGTGTGTGTGTGTGTGTGTGTGTGTGTGTGTGTGTGTGTGTGTGTGTGTGTGTGTGTGTGTGTGTGTGTGTGATCATGTGTGTGCGCGCGCAAGTGTGCTGTGTGTGTGTGTGTGTGTGTGACATTATGTTCCAGTGTGTGTGTGTGTGTGTGTGTGTGTGTGTGTGTGTGTGTGTGTGTGTGTGTGTGTGTGTTTCTGCTTATATTTTTTTTTTCAGATCTTGAATTGTTAAAACTTGTAGAGCGCCCTGTAGCCTACGTTGTTAGGATGGACGCTATAGAAATTGTCCTCATTATTATTTATTATCATTATTATGCATGACAGTGACCCTATGGGAGAGTGAAAGACGGAAGTCGAAGACTATTCAAATTTCAAAGACTTCAGCAAAAATTAGGAGATACTTGTGTTTAATTTATGTCATGCATATTGATAATGTACATGAAACAGGTAAGTTCTTAATGACTTTTTTCTGA
>JADBJO010006268.1:27500-30000 GCA_016801955.1 Conus betulinus | reverse complement strand
AGAGCGCACACCGGTCTTCACAGAGCACGAATCTGTTGTGGGCAATAGAAGACAATGCAATAAAGACAAAACAGTACACTACAGTATAAAACAGTGCAGTACTGTACAAGACTAATGTACAATGCAATCCAGTATTGCATGATTAACTGCTATCTTATCTTATTTTGTCTCAGTCAATTATTGCTTACAGTGTACCTAAGGAAGATAGCGCCGACTAGATCGTTTCAATAGCACCCTGAGGAAAATTTCTGGTCTGAACAGAATTCTCTCTTGGAGGCGTGCAAAAGGCATAATGCCTGTAGCCTTTACGTCAGTTTTACTTGCAACAGTCTTTCATTTAGTGTATAAAATGATGATGTGCGTATGGACCTAGAGGTTTAATGAGCAAAAGGGATTGGGGAAGTTTTGAAATATACCGAGGATGGAGACGGGGGTTATAATGTATCTAACTGATCGCCTAGCACTGAGATTTCCTGTGTCGAGATACCATTTTGTGAAAATTCCTTTCCTAACAATACACATGCGCTGGGTGCTTAAGTGCAAAGAAAAACCTTACAGGGAGGTTCAAAAAAGAAAAGCCGCCAAGTCCGAATAACTGAAAGCGTTTGGATTCATAACAGCAAAGGACAGATGAGACATGTTCAATGTGCATCAACGCAGAGTAATCGGCTGTGATCTTAAACGCAAATCCAGGGATCACAGGCATGAACGTTTTGTAACATGAATTTTGTCACATATAAAAAAAATAAAAAGCATCTGCATGCGTCAATGGATGGGAGAAGAATACAATCGTACGTTCGAAGCAGCTATGCATTCATGTACCGATGACAGCATGCTAACAATCAATTTGGCAAGGGTGACAATAGGTACTCTCTCTCTCTCTCTCTCTCTCTCTCTCTCTCTCTCTCTCTCTCTCACACACACACACACACACACACACACACACACACACACACACACACACACACACACACACATACACACACACTATTCAGTCAATATAAACCCATCTCCTGATTTGAAGGAGCTGAGACTGGAAAACAAGGGTGGAAAAGAACTTGGTGTGTATGACAGGGTTGGTCAAGAAAAAGGAAACAGGGAAGGGTGAAAGAAAGGAAAATCTATGGGGTAATTAGAAACCGTTTTGGTTTTGTTGGGGCACTGTCAACGGACCGTTCTTTCCGGCCCTATCCACTGTCGCCGGGTCTCCGGGTTGTTGGTTGTTTCTTCTTCTTCTTCTTCTTCTTCTTCTTCTCTTCTTCTTCTTCTTCTTCTTCTTTCTCGTTTTCTTCTTTCTCGTTTTCTTCTTCTTCTTCTTCTTCTTCTTCTTCTTCTTCTTCTTCTTCTTCTCTTTCCTTCCTTCTTGCTTCTTCTTCTTCTTCTTTCTCGTTTTCGTCTTTCTCTTCTTCTTCTTCTTCTCTTCTTTCTTCTTCTTCTTCTTCTTCTTCTTCTCGTTTTCTTCTTTCTCGTTTTTTCTTTTCTTTTTCTTCTTCTTCTTCTTCTTCTTCTTCTTCTAGTGTTTGTGGGTTGCTTCGCTTGTTTTCTATTGCCCTACAGTGCCGAAGAGCCTCTGCACAAGACAATTGTCACAGTGTTTGTGCGTGAGCGTGTGTGTGTGTTTAGGTATGAGTGTTTTGTTTGTTTGTTTGTTTGTGTTTGTGTGTGTTCGTGTATGTGTGTGTGTGTGTGTGTGTGTGTGTGTGTGTGTGTGTGTGTGTGTGTGTGTGTGTGTGTGTGTGTGTGTGTGTGAGGTGGTGGGGATGACTAAGAGAGAGAGAGGAGAGAGAGGAGAGAGAAAAGGGAGAGAGAGAGTCAGTCTTTGTAATGTGTCGAATTTCTATTCATAAGCATTTCTGAAATGTTTATATCTTAAAATCTGATGTACCGTGTGTAATCAACATTTATACAATTGTTTAAATGCAACGCTCACATCCTTCTCGCCGCAAACTCTTACTGTCTTTTTGCTTTAATATACGTCAGGATGCGATCGACCCTGAAAGGTTTTGGTTCCTGACGCCCAGAAGCTCTGTTGAGTGGAATTCAGATCATAGCCTCCTCGATAAATTAACAGCCAACGAGACGCTATCCGATTATTCGACCGCAATGGAGTCATCAAGACATCCCCTTGTTCTCCAATGCGCCGTGGTATTATTCAAACAAACGGCGGTCTCCGAGTCTTCGCTGGCGACGGCGGGGCCAGTGTGCCCGACCTTCCTGCACGCGCTTCGCGGGACCTCGTAATTTGTCAAATTGACGCCTTATGTTGACTTAATTCAGTGATCAATTAGTCCGCCAAACACCGGCAGAATACACTAGGAATCAACCCAAGAAGGCTAGATCACCCAGGAGAAGAAAATGACGGTAACAGCTCTGGACGGAAAGAGAAGAATCACCATGCCGTCATGAGTATGACACACACCCCTGTTGTTGTGGTTTGAAGAAGAACAGGATGGCATCTTGGTTCCAAAGGATTGAAGATATTTGTCTTTGAATATTCCAA
>JADBJO010006267.1:123197-133197 GCA_016801955.1 Conus betulinus | reverse complement strand
TAAACCATTCTACAGAATGTCCATTTTTCTTTTATTTGCCCTTAAATGTTCTACATATTGTCCATTTTGCCTTTATTTGCCTAAAATTCTACATATTGTCCATTTTTCTTTCATTTGCTAAATGTTCTACATATGTCCCTTTCCTTTATTGCTACTATCTACAAATTGTTTGCTAAAATGTTCTACATTACTAGTGTCCATTTGCCTTTATTTGCTAAATATTCTTCGACATATTGTCCATTTTGTCCTTTATTTGCCTAAAATTTCTACATATTTGTCCATTTTTTCCCTCCGTTTTGCCATTTGCTATTTGCTAAATATCTACATATTGTCCAACTTTTTCCTTTATTTGCTAAGTCCGTGCTTCCACTGAAGTGGACTATTGAAGTTTCCTTATTTGCTAAATGCGCATGTCAGATTAACTGCTTCTTCTAGGAAGCCTGTTCCCTTTATTTGCCAATCTTCCAGTGAAACTGACGAGTAATAGAGTCTTCAGGGGAGGATATCTTGCTGGAAATAGTGTGATGATTTTTTGAAAAAACTGCACGGGAAAAATAATCGCCGTTAGAGGCTCGCGTTCAGCGAGAGTGATCTCCGCAGTTCTTTTCAAGCGACAAGCGAGATGCCAGTGGTGGGTAGGCCCCAAGCTATTTTTCACCGTTAGTAGTCATCTGAATAATCAAATAAAAAAAAAAAAAAAAAAAAACAAAAAGGAAAAAAAAGAAAAAAGAAAAGAAAAAAAAAAAAAAAGGTCAAAATACGGGAGTGTGAAAAACGGTATTGCGCCCAGTAATGCAGTCAGGTGTTTTAATGTTGCGATCGATTACCTGGCGTTGCGTTTCAATCAAATCAAGATGATTACCACTTACAGCCTTCCCCTTAAAACTCTTGAACCTGAGGAAAGGTAGGAGGAAAGGGATCTCTAACTGCAATTGCGTTATCTTCCCATCAGGTTTTTTTTTTCCGACGAAAATGGTCCTCCGTTATGTTCATTCGAGACGAACCTTTATGTTATCACATTTTTTTCCTTCCTTTCTCTGTTTCTTTGTTTTTTCTTTCTTTTCTTTGTTCGCGGTCACATCAATTTTCCATCTTGGCAAGGTTTTGTTGGTTTTTTTTTTTTTCCTTTTTCTTTGTTCATTCTTTCCTTTTTTGTTTAAATCAGTATGACACGTGCCAATCCATTTTTAACAGTACAACTTGTTTATGATTTGACCATTAGGCGTGTTTTGCCAATTCAACATTTTACTACTCACTGTGGCCGTGTACAGTGAAGTCACTTCACGACACTGCACTCTTGTGAGACCGCAAGGGTTTCTTGTCTAGGGACACAAACCAAAAGTGAAATATTAATAGTCATAGCGAGGCAACACCCTTGGCTGTTGTCGGAAGGCGTTGTTGTATTACGGTTTTTTGATAAGTCTTCGCCATTTGAAAAAACAAATAAAAAAAAAAAAAAAAAACAAACAAAGTAAAAAAAAAACAGTACTTTAACTCATTTTCTCTCTGCCTCCGCCGGTTTTTTTTTTGTTTTTTTCCTTTTTGTACTTTTTACGGTCCTTTTTTCTTTACCGTGTTGTCTTTGACTTTTGTTTTGTCCCTCACAGGTATTTTAGCACGTACGGCAGTCCTGTTTTGACTAGAACCTAGACACGTGCCTACGTTTTCGCGCACCTCCTTCTCGGTCTGCATCATGTGGCGGCGGTTTTCAAAACCTGTGTTTTCTGCTGTGTATTCCTACCCTCCTTTGCCTCTTTCCGTGGCGGCGACTGAGGTCCCAAGGTGACTTATTGTCGACAACACACTGCATGACGTCGTCATACTTTCCGATTCAATCGTCAGCGGCCGGCCAATGAAAAATTAATTTACGAAATCTTTATATCTGGAAACTTGGCAGGTGAGTATTTTTTTTGAGGTGAGTATCGAGTGATTAATTTTATTCGTTCGGTGGTTTTGTTTGTGCTAGTATTGTTATCTGGGTATTCATCGGACAAGGGATCTTATTATCAAAAAAAAAAATCTCCATATATCATTACGAATGCTATTATTACGAAAATTCTTGGGACTTGCAGATTGGCAGAACGTCGTACCCAAAAAAAGTGTTATGTTGACTGAGACATGTACCCTCAGGAAATATAAGAGCCGCCCTCAATTTTTCTCTCACTAAACAGCAACCATTAAAAAAACCAAAGCATCCTAAGCATAAAAATTCATAAACACGAAAGTACCACGTAGAAGATAAACGTAGAAGAAGATCGGCCCCCACAAGTTCAACAACATGTCCGATAAAAATGTAAAAATTGGTCCACAATTTCGTCGAGGGACAAGCCAATAGCCCCAAGCCAATGTGTTTTACCCCTACCTGGTTTGTAAATCGTAGTTATATTATACCGCATTTGTTTTTTTTTCAAATGATTATAATTCTGCCCCATGGCAAAGCGTGCCTTCATCCTCTCTCTGCCTTTAAATGTAAAGTCTAGGGGATACGTCAGTGTATTTTTCGGAACTATCTGTCATAATCTGTTATCTGGTACACATTCGCTCTCACAGTAAAAAAATAATAATGCACTCTTTTGTCTTGCTGCCAAGCTAAACTTCCACCTTCTAGTAACCCATGGATATATATATTAAGTATGGTAACACATTTTCCTTTAAAGACGAACCTTCATTCTGAGTTACCCTGTTCAGAATTGTAATTAAGGAAATAGGAGATTGTTTCGTGTGTTTCGTAGCACACACCGCACACATTTCTACCTTAACTATGGATTGTAATTCTGTGTGCAACGCCCTTTTATATCCGTGGACAACTGCTTCATTCTATCATGGCCTGTCTGCTTATGGTGTAGGGAAAGTTTTGCTGCATGTGTATCTGTTTCACTGAGAAACCATCATTCCTGCCAACCAGACGTCCCGTTACGTGATTGGACTTGATTGATTTCTGGTTGCATGTGTATCTCTGTGCAATGCCCCTAATAAACATCTGCCGCCAGAACTTGTAACCGTCGGTTCGGTGTGGTGTTGTCCTCGATGTGTGGCAAAGTCCCCCAAACCTCCCGACCCTAGAGGAATGTCAACTTTGGAACAATATATTGATAATAATTTTCTGCAGGCGGGCTCCACTTGTTCAATTACATTTGTATACTCAGCGGGGGGGCCGGGTACAAGAAGTAAATTGGTGTCCTCGGGTTCGCCAGTCGGGTAAACATTACAGTAAAAAAAAAAAAACACAAAAAAATGCAGAACTAACGTCTTTGTCATTGCTTTTGAAGTGTATAATGTAACCAACAATCCAACACAAACTTCAAATGCAAGCAGTGCCAAAAAATTGTGCGGCTGCTTTCACACACAGCAATCAGTGGTCCATAAGATCAGCAAATGTGTGTCTTGGTACATTTCTGAAATACAGAAGAAAAGCAAGAGAGAAACGATAGGTTGAGTTACCACATACTTAATCATCCTCTTAAACGATTTGTTTTGGTTTTTCATTTTTGAGTTGATTGATTGAAAACGTGGCAGATATCTCCAGCTTTCTGAATAATGATGTCTATTTTGTTTCATATTCAATTTAGGGTTGTACAATGGTATGAGGTTCTAACCAAATGTACAACCCCCCTTTGCCCTATCTCCAAGTAAAAGTCCTTCTGCCCCCTCCCCTCCACACCTCTCTCTCTCTCTCTCTTCTCTCTCCCACAACACAACAACACACAACACACACACACCCTCACACACACCCTCAGCCATGTAATCTGCTGAATTATGGCATGAATGATTGTTTCCAGAAGAAACTAATCAAACACAGACCCTGGGATACCGAATGATGGAAACTGTTGAGTATATAGAGATAGAGATTCTTTATGTAGTGATTATGGTTTATTTCATGGCCTATGCAGCACATAGGTTCTTACTAGATGGACGTTATTGATTTCCTGGATTGTTGAGTATGGAGGGTGTTACTAAAAGCGTGTCACAGTTCCTGTGTCTGGTAAGTTATAACAAAAAAAACCCCCAAAAAACAAACAAAAACAAAAACAAAAAAAACCTGGCGTATTGAATGAAATGTCACAGCCCGGGTGAGGGTTCGTGATCGGATGTGTGGTAGATAGAAAAAAAACAACAACGACATGACAGTCTGTGAGACTTTTGTTTGTTTTGTTTGTTTGTGTTTAATTCAGAGTAACGGGCGACTGGCTACTGATGTTGTGTGTAAAGTCGGGTGCAAGTGCCAGGTGACTGGCCCTATGAATATTCCCCATGTTTGCGTTTTCCCCACTTTTGTTTTTTTTTCCCAGCAGGGAACCAGAAATAGGGCTTGCAGACAACACATCGCCGTCTTTTTACTTTACCGTCATTGCCACCACATCACCGTCAGCAGCATCACCATCTCCGCCAGGATCACCAGCTCCAACCGTCGTCACCATTATCGTCACGATTACCACAATCAAACGTCACCACTACCATCCATCAGCATCACCGTCAGCAACCCGTTAACACCATCATCACCATCACCATCACCAACACCAGCATCATCGTCACCACCAGCACCAGCAGCGGCGCCAGCGCCACCATCAGCACCAGCATTACCATCACTGTCACCTGCATAACCTTCACCAGAAACACCGTCAACAGCATCATCACCCATGGCCGTAAGCAAAGCAGAGGCAAGTTGGACGGGACTAGCGCACGAGTACCGTCCATCGGAACTCTTCCGATCACGAGCGATGTGGACCATCCCCACCATCCCTACGTCTTCTTTCTGGATTTGACCGTGATGATCATCTCGCCTTACTACAAGGTAAACAAACTGGTCGAGTTCTTCGTTGACTGAGTATTTCAGTATTTTATGCTCTGACTGAAATTCTGGTTGTCATTTCGCAGACAGGGCAGTGAAAGAGGAGCAAAAGCGATCATGCGAATCAGTACAACTATATGATTTCAACAGCTGTCAAGAAAACGGTTTGGTTATGAGAAGCGGTTTGAAATCATGTCACAAAATTCAAACAAAAAAAACAAACAGGAATGGATCTTTGAAGAGATGCCAGTTAGAGCCACATCTATCAGAAAAAAAGTTCATAAAAAACTTTATAAAACACTTTATCAAAGAAATGACATGTATGTTTTTAACAAAAATTTAATTTAACTGTCAGAATTTAGGTAGAGAGAAGTCACGTGCCTTTGTGGGCGTCAACACGTTTAAAAAAAGAGATTGGCCTAATGTTCTTGAGTGCCCTCTTCTGAAAAGGATCTTGCCAAATTTTTGATGAAACATCACCATCAGAAATTTGTTACAGTTCTGGTCTGCCGTGGCTGACTGACAGGAAACTAGCTCTGCGGTCATTTAATCAGTAGTACAGGAAACTACTCTGCATTTCATTCATGCCTTGTTCCCTTGATATCTGTTTGCTTGCCAACCACAAGTACTTCATGGCACGTTGTTTGAAAAGTAGTGAAAAAAAAAAAAAAAAAAAAAAAAACGTGTTTGAAAGTAGTGAGTAGTGAAAAAAAAAAATGAATGAAAACAACAACTAAAAGTCTTGCTTCAAAGTATATCTGCGTTCTTATTGATCCTGGTGCTACAACTGCGGGAAGGGGAAGAAAGGGGTAAGAGAAGGGGAAGAAGGCGGTGAATGGAAGGGGGGGGGGGGGGGGCGTCGGGGTTTGTTCGGGGGGGTCTCGGGGGGGATGGGGAGGGTTTGTTGCAGGGGGGGGTGGGGGGTGGGAGGGATCGTAGGGACTGATCCTTTGGCCTAACCTTCGCATATTGCCCATTTGTTGAGGACCCATGCCTTGAAATGACAATGAGAGAGGGGATCGAGAATATTGTAGGGCCGTCACCTCCATGTGTCAAGAGTTTTTCAAGTTGACTCGTGGTCTTGAAATTCAAATTCAAAACTGTTCGCGCTAAAATGGCAACATTCCAGGGCGACGAAGGAGAAGGAGGCGAGGGAAGGGAGGCTGAAGGGAGGGTGGGAGAGATGGGGCTGGGGGGGGGTGGTTCCAGTTCTTTGGCATTGCTGGCTGCATGACGAGAGGAAACAGGGCAGCTCTGTTCTTCCCATAAGTATTCAAGAAAGGGGGAAATGAAGGAAATGGAAATGAAGATCACGGAAAGAAATGAAATCAAAGAGAGTTGTGAAATAAACCTACCAGGGGTCTGTTTTAACCACGGGTTCAGCCTGTGGGCAGAGTATCCCTCTGTTGCAGAGTTACGGGCAGGGACGTTGTTGCGTTTGTGCACAACGATCGTGCTGGCTGTCGCATCCATGGTCATTGTATGGGCGTCCTTCAGGCTCTGTGGTCAACGCCTTTTGTCTGTATGGTGCCAGTATGGGGGCTTCCTCGCTGACGCGCGTCGACGACGCTTCCACGTAGGGTCCGCCTGAGGGATCTGGGCCTTGTTTGTGCTCTGTGGCTTTCCTGCTGCCGTGAATCAGTTGGGCTTCCGTGATACGTCTGAGACAACATCAGTAACCGGTCATGGGCTCTCTTATCTCTCACAGCGACACAGACAACACACACACACACAAACACACAACACAGCACACACACACACACACACACACC
Source organism: Conus betulinus (assembly GCA_016801955.1). Lineage (NCBI taxonomy): Eukaryota > Metazoa > Mollusca > Gastropoda > Neogastropoda > Conidae > Conus > Conus betulinus. Next base: position 126,636 of record JADBJO010006267.1, on the reverse strand, counting down.
AACCGTGCACTCGAGAAAGGCAACCAGAGACCCGTCGCGCTGAAGTGAGGAGGTTTAATAGCGCACCCTTTCTGTCTGTCTGTCTGTTCAACTTCATCATCAGCAGATCTCGCCAGAAAGGAAGAAGATTGGCAATAGCAGATGAAAACCAATCGGTAGCTGCGAGACTAGGTCGTGCGAAAAAAGTTGACAAACTGGTTTTAATATTCATAACCTACCACCCCGAAGTGGTATTGAGCAGACACTCATTACAGATCGGAATATTCTTCACTGTGGCATATTCATAATATATATATATATATATATTATATATATATGTGCGTGTGTGTGGTGTGCGTGTGTGTGTGGGTGTGCCAGAGGTGACCGTGTCTGTGAGTCCCATAGACAGCCGCAGGAGAGGAGGGCGGTGACCACCGAAGGAGAGAGAGCTCGGGAGAGATGGTGGGGATGGGGGGGAGACGAGGTAGGACGACCGAGAAAGAGGGAGGGATGAGGGTGAAGAGAGGAGAGACTCCGGGAGGAGAGGGGGAGAGGTAGCGAGGCAGGGACGAATCGGAGACGATGGAGGAGGGAGAGAGAGAGAGACGCATGGACGAGAGACCTTGCGACGGCCCCACCACCCCCAACTGAGAGAGCGGAGAGGAGGAACAAGGCATATTCTTTTTCATAGCCATTGTTTTTCTGAAATTTATGTTAGAGCTTTTCCCTGTAATATCTGGTAATGATTTCGTCTCAAAAACTACAGAAAAATAATTACGGCACAAACGACTCGATGTTATGAGGCACATCGAATTAGGGAAAGTAAAAAGATCCCACACGGAAACAGATTGGTCAGTGCGGTACGATTGAAGGTCATGAATTAGTGATGTTTGTCTTGGTCACTCTTGGTCAAATTGCGCAAGGATAGTCCACTTACGACATTTAGTACATTAAGTGATATTCATCTTCCGTTTATGATTGTGGACTCACTCATTATATCATTGTAATATCAGTACACCTCAATCGTCTGCGTATATATTGACAACTACAGAAAATAATACCGGTGTTTCGATTTATAATTTTTTTTTAGTTACGTGGCAAGGGCAAGTTTCTTCCTGTTTGTTAATTTTTATGTCTGTTTGTTTTGTTTGTCCGCGTCTTTTGCTTCCCACCCTACCACAGTATATTTGCGTTCGAGATCACACGTCCATGCTGATTTTCAATTACCATCCCAGGGCAGCTGATTCGCTACACCCTTGTAGATAAGGAACAAGAAACTAGGCGTGTCCCATTCAGGGTCTTCTTTCATGTAGTCATATTCATTCCATATTCTATCCATATTCAGTTCCTTTCATTGCCGGGGAAAATGTCTTCCTAAATGATTCATCAAATTTTTTAATACCAAAAGCATTCATTTGTAGTTGCCTGGGAATTCATTCACTATTCTGTTTGCTAGGTGATGGTAAGCACCGTTTCAAGGTTCAGTATCAGGAGTTGCCGGCCCCGCATCTGCTGGTTGTGAAAGAACCTCTTGTGATCGGGAGTTGAGGGAGAGTGGAGATTCTCACAGCTTCGCAGTTTTCTCAAGTTAGCCGCAGGAACGCCTAATTCAATCGTAAGAGAGATTAGCGCTGACAAAGCGGGGCCATCAGTCCGCGGATTATAGAGCATTCTTTCTTGGAACGTTTTCAGTAGTTCACGCAGCAGTGCATGGTGTGTAAATATCACCATTGCGAGACGCTAACGCCTGAACCATTGTAATTTTCACACTGATTGCGACCTCGGTGCTTGGGACAAGCGAGAAAACCTTTATCTTTTCAGACTGCTGACAGGGCCTCCCGCAGTCCTGACTGGTCTAGGAGAAAGGCCGAAAAAGATTTCCAGTGCACAAAACAGAAAAAAAAAAAAGTAGTGCAGCGCATAGCTTCGCAAGAGGAACCTTATACGAAGTTTGGCAGAGAGTTGGATAAATGGCAACATCTCTGCGGCTGGAACTGAATGACACTGGTGACGATTCGCTCCATTGCCCATGTAGTATTGGTGATTCAGCTTTGCAGGTCTGTCTCATCTTCAGCAGGGCTTTCTGGCATGCTGGGGTCCGCCCGTTGGTGATATGTGAGCGTGGTGGGGGCCGCCAATGTTGTTCCTGGTGTCTGGTCTGCTGGACGTTCCTGGAGAATGAGGACGGGATTGTGGGACGAGATATTACCCGCCCTTGTCGCAGCCTAGTTCTGGTGTTTCAAAGACGCTTAACTTCCAACATTCGGTCTTTCTGGTGTCTCTTTTTAGTGGGTTCGTGCAGTTTGGGAACTGCTGTTAGCGACCAATGCTCTTTCTAGCGGAATACTCATTCAAAGCTGTTCGGTCTTTTTGACTGTTAGCTTTTAGCGGGGTTGGTGTGAATTTGGGAGTGCCCTGCTATAACGCAAAATGCTCCAGAGGAAGGGGCGATGTGTCCTAATCAACTTCTCGGATCGACAAAAACAAGCAACAACACAAGACAAAACAAACAACCTAAAAAAAACCTACACACAACTTTTAGTGGCTTGAGGTTTGGGATTCTGCTGTTTTGACCAATTGCTATAAACTAGCCAAGACCTTCAAACTGGGACTTAAACAAAAAAAAACTTTTAAAAACTGGGGTGGATGAGTTGGAGGTGCCTGCGGTTCATAATCACATGCTTGTAAATAGCAATACGCTCTTCGACCTGGTTGTTTCGTGTTCAGGTGTTCAAGAGAGGTTAATTAGGGGTGGGACGGGTGGGAAGAGTTATGGGTGGAGAGTGGGGATGCGGTGCCTGTCTTGACCAACCGAGGGGCCGGCACACTCGCAGTATTATCTCAAAAGGGTGCTTTCTGTGCATTTAGTGGGGTGGAGGTTCCCCTATGGGAATGCTTATGAACATATTATACCAACAACCTTCCACTGGCCACTTTTGTTTGTGGCGGGGTGAGTCTGGGGTCTGACTAAGTATAAAACAATATTATACAACAAACACACCTCCACTCGGCCTTTCGAATTTAGTGGGGTTGAGTTTGGAAAAATGCGTGATAAAGATAAGCAGTGTGGTTTTACTACGCAAGCTTGTTGCTTTACCTTTTTTGTGATTTTGGGGGAGAGTTGGAAAATGCTAGATTAAGCAATGTTTTACGTATGTTTGTTCGGGAGCAACAAAGCAAAAATACTTGCTTCTTTTTTTTATTAGTGGGGGGTGAGTTTGAGTTGGAAAAATGACCTTGATGGAAAAAAATCAATATGCTGTACTAGCAACAAAGGGTTTAGAGTTTTTATATCTGGTGTCACGTGAGTGGGTACTAACATGCAACCAAATTGTGTCATCACAGACTACAATAAGAATTTTTTTTTAAAACAGGGCTGCCCCCGCACGACGAGACGTCGTTGTTAATCTTTGCCTCGATCGCAAAAGGTTTCTGTCCCTGGGCAGGGGACCCTGTACAC
>JADBJO010006267.1:107500-117500 GCA_016801955.1 Conus betulinus | reverse complement strand
AGAACAGGAAGTGTTTACAATGGGAATGAAGAAATGCTGTCTGTGTGTCTGTCTGTCTGTCTGTGTGTCTGCCTGTGTGTCTTTCCGTGGTCAAAATGTGATCCACTCGCTCCAGACAAAACTTCTGGGCCGATCTGTGAAAATTTGTAGCTATGTTCATTATGGGTCACGGATGATGCCCGATGTTTTATTTTACCAGAATAGCCATTACTAATGGAGAGAGAGAGAGAGAGAGAGAGAGAGAGAGAGAGAGAGAGAGAGAGTTAAACCCCATGCACACTTTCAGAAATGGCAGTTTATCCCAGTGACGAAATACATTAAGACGCATGTTAGATTGTGACTTTTTTTTCACAAATGTCTTTGAAAGTACTGTATTTGACGGATTTTAAAACAGCTTTAGATCTAGTAACTGAGTGGTAGATCATGGGTATTTTTTACAGTAAACATCCTCTAGACATGTCAACGCGTATTCAGATAAACTGTGCTTTTTGCATCTTGTTCTTTTGTTTGTTTTGTTTTGTTTCGTTTTGTTTCAATTTTTTTCCCTTTTTTTCCATGGAAGGTAGGGGACTCCCATTCCACTATATACTAGCATTCTAACCCGGTTCCACCTAGTTATACCACTCTCTCTCTCTCTCTCTCTCTCTCTCTCTCTCTCTCTCTCTCTCTCTCTCTCTCTCTCTCTCTCTCTCTCTCTCTCCCTGCGTTCCCCCGTCCCCTCGACATTCTCCCTTCTGTTTGCTCCATTTCCACCCAGAGGCACCTTTCTCACGCAGAAAATTAACTGCTGCTGCATGTAATAAACTGAAAATTGTGCTGCATTTCATGGATGTGTGTGATTCCACTCACTAACCGGTCACTTGAATGGTGAATAGCAGTGTTGGCTGGACCAATCTTATTACCAATGTCATCTGTGGTAGACCAGTGGTTTGAGTCTTCTCAGTTATGGTTAATTACTCTGTTAGTTGGAGAGCTTTCACACTTGGAAAGAGCATGTCCGACCTCAGTTGTGTAACGAAGATCATGTACACATAACTGCAGGCTGGTGCGTCCATCCGTTTTGCCGTGATGTTACAAAAATTCCCGTAGAGGAACATTTGTAAAAAAAAATACCACAAGAAAACGAGCTATTTGACCCTGTACAGCACGACAGAAAAGAATTCCCCCCCCCCTACCTACGGTACATAATGATAAGACTTTTTTTCTGGTTACGATTCTTTGCAAATATTATGCCTCCAATGGTTCTTTTTTTTTTGTTGTGTGTGTGTGTGGGGGGGGGGGGGGGGGGGGGGGAGCGGGGGGAGGGGTGTGTGTGTAGGGGGGAGGAGGTAGTGTCTTTGTGGCTTCACACGCTTGCAATTCATCAACACCGATGTGTGCGTGCTCTCTACGCCTAAAGTGTACTGACCAAGCAGAGTGAAGATGGAGGAGCCAGGAAGATGCCTTGCCAACCAAAGGCGTTTTTCGCTGCCTGCACCACGTACACATCGATCAGAGCACCCAGTATCTGCCCACAACACACACACACACACACACACACACACACACACACACACACACACACAATGACACCAAGAAAATGAATATGCACACATGTAAAAGACAACTTTAGTACGCCGGTATAAGGACCATGCACACACGGAAAAAAAAAAAAAAAACTTTCCGCACAATTCATCATATTCGTCCCTTGGAGCGTAAGAACACCAATGCAGTCTTGAAAACCGAAAAGAAACATCACGAGCACATGTTCCAATATCAGTGGTGACTTTCTTTTTCATTGTCCTGAGAATTTGTACACGCGTCAAAGTAATTTTATTTCGTATAAAAAAAAAAAAATGTAAACAATATTTCCGATGTGTTGAATGCTGGTGGGTTCCCTTTCAAGTTTTAGGTGTGTCACGTACATAGAAACATAGGACGAACTTGTCGTGGGTCACACTTAATTAAGAAAAAGGATTATATAATTGTCACAAATCTGGGCCGATTGGGCGACTGACCCCTACACTAGTTGCTCGATCAGTAAAAAGACGGAAACCTCTTATTTAAAAAGAACATTTGTCTAACAGACTCAGAGGCCTTGGTGTACAGTCTGCCCAGGGACAGAAACCTTTGTGATCGAGGCAAGATTAACACGACAGTCTCGGCGGGCAGCCCGTGTTTGAAAAAAGAAATCTCTTATTTAGTCATGTGATGACGACATTTGTTGCATAGTAGTACCCAACTCACACCACTGATAATAAAAACTCTACCCATGTGTTGCTAGTACAGCATTGATTTTTCAAGCATTTCCAAACTCACCCCACTAAAATAAAAAAAAAAAGCAAGTATTGTTGCTACAACATTGCTTATCTAGCATTTCCAAACTCATCCCACCAAAATCACAAAAAAGGAAACAAGCATTGCTAGTACCACACTGCTTATCACGCATTTCCAAACTCACCCCACTAAAAGTCGAAAAGGCCGAGTGGGAGGTGTTGTTGGTATAATATTGTTTATATAGCAGCCCCAGACTCACCCCACTAAAAGTCAAAAAGGCCGAGTGGAAGGTGTTGTTGGTATAATACTGTTCATATAGCAGTCCCAGAGTCACCCCACTAAATGACAGAAAGGCCAGCTTGAAGATACTGCGAGTGCAGCACTGGTTGTCAAGCAGCACCCCCACCCCACCCATACCTCCACCCCCACCCTCAATTAACCTCTCTGAACACGAAAACAACCAAGGTGAAGGTATTGCTATTACAGCATTGATTATGAAGCAGCGCCAAACTCACCCCACTAAAAGTTTTTTTTTTTTTTTTAAGTCCCAGTTGAAGGTATTGCTAGTTTAGCATTGGTCAAACAGCAGTCCCAAACTCATCCCACTAAAAGTTGTGTGTGGTTTTTTTTGTTTGTTTGTTTGTTTGTTGTTGTTGTTTTTTAGTCCGAGTTGAAGGTATCCCTACTATAGCATTGGTCATATAGCAGTCCCAAATTCACCCCACTAAAAGTCAAAAAGACCGAGTTGAAGGTATTGCTAGAAGAGCATTGGTCATACAGCAGTCCAAACTCACCCCACTAAAAGACAGAAAGCCGAAGTTGAAGGTGAAGCTCTTGGACCCGAACAGACTGCAGACAAGGGGCGGTATAAGTCCGTACATCCCTCCCATTCCCAGGAACACCAGGCAGACCACCAGGAACAACATGGCGGCCCCCACACGCTCACATATCACCAACAGGGCGGACCCCAGCGCCAGAAAGCCCTGGCTGAAGATGAGACAGACCTGCAAAGTGATCACCAACTAGATGGGCAATGGAGGAATCGTCACCAGTGTCATTCAGCCGCAGAGTTGCCATTTATCCAACTCTGCCAAACTCGTAAGGTTCCTTTGCGAAGCTATGACGCTGCACTCTTTTTTTTTTTCTCAGGACTGCTGGAAATTTTCTCGGCTTGTCCTAAGCAACGAGGTCTAGCAGTGTGAAAAGTAAAATGGTTCAAGCGTTAGCGGCTCGCAATCGTGAATTTACACCATGCAGCGGTGAACTACTGAAAACGTTCCAAGAAGAATGCTTATAATCCGGACTGATGGCCCCTATTGTCAGCGCTTCTCTTACGATTGGTTTTCCTGCGCTAACTTGAGAAAACTGCGAAGCTGTGAAATCCACTCTCTCAACTCCCGATCACAAGAGTTCTTTCACACCAGCAGATCGGGCAACTCCTGTACTGAACATTGAACGTTTACCATCACTAGCAAACAGAATAGTAATGAATTCAGTCAACTACAAATGAATGCTTTTGGTAAAAATTATGATGAATCATTTAGGAAGACATTTTCCGGAAGATGAACTGAAGAAATGAATGACTACATGAAAGAAGAACTGAATGGACACGCCTTCTTAGTTCCTTATCTAAAAGGGTGTAGCGAATCAGATGCCTGGATGGTAATTGAAATCAGCATAGAATGTGATCTCGAACGCAAATATACTGTGGTAGGTGGGAAAGAAGAAAGACGGGACAAACAAACAAACAGACATAAAAATTAACAAACAAGAAACTTGCCAGTAACTAAAAAAAATTATAAATCGAAACAGGTATTATTTTCTGTAGTTGTCAATATACGACGATTGAGGTGTATGATTACAATGATATATGAGTACATCATAAAAAGGAATGAATAAATCACTTAATGTACTATGTTCGTCAGCCTTGCGCATGTGACCAAGACAAACATACTATTCATGACCTTCAATGTACGCACTGACAAATCTGGTTACGTGTGGATCTTTTTACTTTCCTAATTCGATGATGCTCATAACATGAGTCGTTTGGTATTATTTTCTGTAGTTTGAGAAATCATTACCATGTATTACAGAAAAGCTCTAAAATTCAGAAAAAAAATGCTATGAAAAAAGAATATGCCTGTTCCTCTCTCTCTCTCTCTCTCTCTCTCTCTCTCTCTCTCTCTCTCTCTCTCTCTCTCTCTCTCTCTATACACACACACACACACACACACACACACACACATATATATATATATATATATATATATGATATGCACAGTGAAGAATATCCGATCTGTAAGAGTGCTCAATACCACTTGGGGTAGGGCTATGAATATTAAAACAAGTTTTTCACCTGAGTCTCGCTACCATTGGTTTCATGCTATTGCAATCTTCTGGCGAGTGCTGATGAAGTTGAACAGACAGACAGACAGAAAGGCGCTTTAACCTCCTCAGTCATGGACTGTCTCTGGTGCACTCGGTGTGTGTGTGTGTGTGTGTGTGTGTGTGTGTGTGTGTGTGTGTGTGTGTGTCTGTGTCTGTGAGAGAGAGAGATGCAAACTGATGTGTCAGACGTATCACGAAAGCCAACATTCACGGAGCAGAAGCCACAGAGACCAGTCCCTGGCGGACCCTACGTGGAAGCCGTGGCGGTCAGCGAGGAAGCCCCATACTGGCCGACACAAGGCGTTGACCACAGAGCTGAAGGACGCCATGATGGACAGCAGACGATCGTTGTGCACACAAACGTCTGCCCGTAACTCTGCAACAGGGAGACTCTGCCCACGTGAAACCGTGTAAAAGACACACTGGTATTTCACTCTTTGATTCATCTGTCCCTTTATTTCATTTCATTTCCCCCTTTCTTGGATACTTTATGGGAAGAACAGCTGCTGTTTCTCGTCATGCAGCCAGCAATGCAGAACTGGACCCCCCCCCCCAGCCCTCTCTTCCCACCATCCCCCCCCATCCTCTTCCTTCGTCCCTGGAATGTTGCAATTTAGCGCGAACAGTTTTGAATTTCACGAGTCAACTGAAAAACTTTTGACAACTGGAGGTGAACCCTACATTTCTCTCTCTCGTCATTTCAAGGCTGTCCTCAACAAATGGGATGCGAAGTAGAATCAGCTTGTCCTCCCCCCCCCCCCCTGCAACCTCCCTCCCCCGAACCCCCCCCGAACCCCCCCCCCCCCCCCCCCCCTTCTTCCCCCTTCTTCCCCTTCCCAGTTTAGCACCAGGATCAATAAGAAACGCAGACTACTTTGAAGCAAGACTTTAGTTGTTGTTTTTTTTTTCACTACTTTCAAACACGTTTTTTTTTTTCACTACTTTCAAACAACGTCCATGTACTTGTGGTTGGCAAGCAAACAGATATCAAGGGAATGAAATGCATGTACTACTGATTAATGACAGAGTAGTTTCCTGTACCACGGCAGAACTGTAACAAATTTCTGATGGTGATGTTTCATCAAAATTTGGCAAGATCCTTTTCAGAAGAGGGCACTCAAGAACATTAGGCCAATCTCTTTTTAAACGTTGACGCCCACAAAGGCACGTGACTTCCTTCTACCTAAATTCTGACAGTTAAATTTTGTTTTAAACATACATGTCATTTCTTTGATAAAGTGTTTATATAAAGTATGAACTTTTTTTCTGATAGATGTGGCTCTAACTGGCATCTCTTCAAAGATCCATTCCTGTTTTTTTTTGTTTGATTTTGTGAAATGATTTCAAACCGCTTCTCATACCAAACCGTTTCTTGACAGCTGTTGAAATCATATAGTTTTACTGATTCGCATGATCGCTTTGCTCCTCTTTCACTGCCCTGTCTGCGAAATGACAACCAGAATTTTCAGTCAGCATAAAATAATGAAATACTCAGATCAACGAAGAACTCGACCAGTTTGTTTACCTTGTAGTAAGGCGAGATGATCATCACGGTCAAATCCAGAAAGAAGACGTAGATGGTGATGGTCCACATCGCTCGTGATCGGAAGAGTTCCGATGGACGGTACTCGTGCGTCCCGTCCACTTGCCTCTGCTTTGCTACGGCCATGGGTGATGATGCTGTTGACGGTGATTCTGGTGAAGGTGATGCAGGTGACAGTGATGGTAATGCTGGTGCTGATGGTGGCGCTGGCGCCGCTGCTGGTGCTGGTGGTGACGATGATGCTGGTGTTGGTGATGGTGATGGTGATGATGGTGTTAACGGTGCTGACGGTGATGCTGCTGATGGTAGTGGTGACGTTGATGGTGGTGACGATAATGGTGACGACGGTGGAGCTGGTGATCCTGGCGGAGATGGTGATGCTGACGGTGATGCTGGTGGCAATGACGGTAAAGACGGCGATGTGTTGTCTGCAAGCCTATTCTGTTCCCTGCTGGGAAAAAAAAGTGGGGGGAAAACGCAACAGAATATTCATTAGCCAGTCACTTGACTCCGACTTTAACAAACATCAGTAGCCAGTCGCGTTTTACTCTGAATTAAACAAACAAACAAACAAACAAAAGTCTCACAGACTGTCATGTCGTTGTTGTTATTTTTCTATCACCCATCCGATCACGAACCCTCACCCGGGCTGTGACATTTCATTCCCAGGTTTTTTTTGTTTGCTGTGACATTTCATTCAATAACCAGTTTTTGTTTTTGGGGGGGGGTTTTTTTTTGCTTATAAACACAGGAAACGTGACACGCTATTTAGTAACCAGCCTCCATACTCAACAATCCAGGAAATACAATACGCCATCTAGTAAAGAACCTATGTGCTGCATAGGCCATGAAATAAACCATATCACTACATAAAGAATCTCTATACTCAACAGTTCATCATTCGGTATCCCAGGTCTGTTTTGATAGTTCTGGAAACATAACATGCCACTCATTCAGCAGATTACATGCTGTGAGGGTGTGTGTGAGTGTGTGTGTGTGTGTGTGTGTGTGTGTGTGTGTGAGAGAGAGAGAGAGAGAGAGAGAGAGTGTGGAGGGGGAGGGGGCAGAAGGATAGATAGGCAAGCGGGGGGTAAATGTAGAACCTATACATTGTACACATAATTTGATGAAAAAAATAATATTCAGAAGCTGGATATGCCACGTTTCACTCAAAAATGAAAACAAAAAACATCGTTTAGTATTGGAACTGCTTTTCTGTATTCAGAATACCAAAGTATGCTGATCTTATGACACTGATTGCTGTGTGTGAAAGCAGCATCACAATTTTTGGCCACTGCATTTTAATTTGTGTTGGATGTAGTACATTAAACTTCAAGCAATGACAGCCGTTATCTGCATTTTTTTTTTTACTTTAATGCTTACCCAGGAGTAACCGAGACACACTTTCTTTCCTTCTGTACCGGCTGAGTATACAATTTATTGAACAATGAGCCCGCCTGCAGAAATTATTATTCAATATTGTTCAAGTTGACATCTCTGGTCGGTAGGTTTGAGACTTTGCCCCGAGACAAACACGCACCGACGTTACAGTTCTGGCAGATTTTATTAGGCATTGCAACAAGATAAACATGCACCAGAATCACAGTCACAATTACGTCTGGGCAGGAATGAGGGTTTCCAGTGAAACAGAGACATGCAGCAAACTTTCACAATAACAGCAGGATAGAAATGAAGCATTGTCACGATATAAACGTGCACCAGAACTACAATCATAGTAAGGTAGAAATGCGGTTTGTGCTACGAAACAAATATCCTTCATTATTACAATTATGACAGGGTAACTCAGAATGAAGGTTCGTCGTAAAGAAAATGTGTACCATACTTACATATCATGGGGTAAGAGTGGAAGTTTAGCGCGCAAGACAAAAGAGTGCATTATTATTTTTTTACTGTGAGCGAGATGTGTACCAGAATAACAATTATGACATGATAGTTCCAAAATACAGACGTATCCTAGACTTACATTTAAGGCAGAGAAGAGATGACGCTTTGCCAGGCAGAATTATAATCATTTGAAAAAAAAAATGCGTATAATAACTACGATTAAAACCAGGTAGGGGTAAAACACATTGGCTTGTCACTCGACGAATGTGCACCAGATTTACATTTTATCGGACATGTTTGAACTTGGGGACGAATCTTATCTTCTACGTTACTTTCGTTTTATTTTTATGCTTAGATTCTTTTTTTAATTGCTGTTTAGTGAGAGAAAATTGAGGGCGGCTCTTATATTCCTGAGGGTAATGTCTGCAGTCACATAACACTTTTTGGTACCACGTTCTGCCAATCTGAAGTCCAAGAATTTTCGTAATAGCATTCGTAATGATATGAGAAATTTTTGATAATAAGATCCCTGTCGATGAACCCAGATAACAATACTAACAACAAAACCAACGAATTAATCACTCGATCAAACAAATACTCACCTGCCAATTCCAGATATAGTTCGTAAATTTTCATTGGCCGGCGCTGAAGATGACTCGGATATGACGTCATGCAGTGTGTTGTCACAAGTCACCTTGACCTCAGTCCCATCAGAAAGAGGCAAAGAAGGGTAGGACATACACAGCAAAAACACAGGATTTGAACCGCCAACATGATGCAACCGAGAAGGAGGTAGCACGTAGGCACGTGGTCTAGGACTGCCGTCTGGCTAAAATACCTGTGAGGACAAAACAAAAGTCAAGACAACGGTAAAGAAAAGGAAGGAAGGAAGTAAAAAAAAAAAAAAAAAAAAACGCGGAGGCAGAAGAGAAAAGGAGTTATAGTACTTTTTTTTTCAATGGCAACTTATCAAACCAGTATACAACGCTTCGACAGCCAAGGTGTGCCTCGCTATGACTATTAATATTTCACTTTGGTTTGTGTCCTAGACAAGAAACCCTTGCGTCTCACAAGAGTGCAGTGTCGGTGAAGTGAATCACTGCCACAGTGAGTACAAAATGTTGAATTGCACACGCCTAATGTCAAATCAATAACAAGTGACTTTAAAATTGATTGGCACGTGCTTACATTTAACAAAAAAAAAAAGTAACAAAGAAAAAGAAAAAAAAAAAAACCTGCCAAGATGAAAATTGATGTGAACGCGACAAAGAAAAGAAAGAAAACAAAAGAAAGAAAGGAAGGATAAAAATGATAACATAAAGGTTCGATCGAATGAACATAAAGAGACCAGTTTCGGAAAAAAAAAAACATGATGGGAAGATAACGCAATTGCAGTTAGAGATACCTTTCCTCAGTTCAAGAGTTTTTAAGGCTGTAAGTGTCAATCATTTGATTTGAAACGCACGCCAGGTAGCGATCGCAACATTAACTGACTGCATTACTGGCGCACCGTTTCACACCCGTATTTTGACCTTTTTTTCTTTTCTTTTTTTTTTTTTTTTTTTTTTTTTTTATTTGATTATTCAGATGACTAACGGTGAAAAATAGCTTGGGGCCTACCACCACTGGCATCTGTCGCTTGAAAACTGCGGAGTCACTCTCGCTGAACGCGCGAGCTCTAACGGATTATTTCCCGTGCAGTTTTTTTCAAATATCCTCCCACTATTACTCGCAAGTTTCACTGATTGGAATTACAGGCTTCCTAGAAGAAAGTTAATCTGACATGCGCTTCAGAGTCACTTCAGTGGAAGCACGGCAAATAAAGGAAAAAGTGGACAATATGTAGAATATTTAGCAAATAAGGGAAAAAATGGACAATATGTAGAATATTTAGCAAATAAAGGAAAAATGGACAATATGTAGAATATTTAGCAAATAAAAGGAAAAATGGACAATATGTAGAACATT
>JADBJO010006267.1:90000-95000 GCA_016801955.1 Conus betulinus | reverse complement strand
CCTAAACTACTTGCGCACCTGTTTTTGTCTTGAGTGATTTAGTTGTAGGCAAAACGTTGTAAAGTTTCGATGTGCCTTCATTGTTTAGTTTTCTACTGGTTGATTAATCATGTGATTGTTCGTGATTGATATTCTAATGCTGTGTCTCTTTCACGGTGAAACGAATCTCTCGCGACGCACTCTAAAGTCTGTTTTCATATTTCCTGATTGGAGAGATCAGGGACGGTGTAGCTGTGCTGGCAGAGCGCCTGTCTTTTGTCTCTGGTGATCCTAAGGTTGCAGATTCGAATCTCCGTCGGGTCGTTTCGGCACAGGAGCGGATAGAAATTGGTGGGGTGGGATGGGGGATGGGGACGCGGGTGAGGGTGGGTCTTGGGGTGACCCCCGGCCTAATATTGATTCTGACTCTGTTTCCCGAAAGGTCACTCCAATGAAACTATACATCGATGTTCCGTGTGTGAACGCACGCATACACATCTTGCACGCAAGTAAAATTCCCATCACCAGCATTCGGAAGAGAAGACTAGTTTGACTGATGATATGGATGACAAGTTGCTCATAGTATGCACTCTGCGTGGAAAAAGAAAGGAGAGAAATAAAGGTAGAATATTATGACTGGTAATGACTGGATGGCACGGAACACGACTGACCGTAGCGCCAGCAGGCAGCTCTTCAGTCGGCTCTACCCAGGTAGGCACTCTGTTGTGTCAACGAGGACGTGTACTATTAAGCGCTTAGAACTTGGTTTCTAAACGAGAATAGTATTCCTAACACTACTACTACTACTACTACTACTACCACTACTACCACACCACCACCACCACTGCTACAACCACCACCACCACCACCATCACCACAACTACTACTACTACTGCTACTACTACTACAATGACAACGACAACGACGACGACGACAACAACAACAACAACAATGATAATAATAATAATAAATAATAATAATAATAATAATATTATTATAACAACAATAGTAGAATGATAATGATAATGACAATAATAATCATGATAATAATGATAGCTATAATGACAATTAATATATGATAATAATAACAACAACAATAATATAATAATAATGATGATGATGATGATGATGATAATAATAATATAATAATAATAATAATAATGATATCATGATCATCATCATCATCATGATCATGAGAAGAAGAAGAAGAAGAAGAAGAAGAAGAAGAAGAAGATCAACACATTTTTCACGGTGAAGATACGAAGCTCGAACAACAACAACAAAATCCACCATGCTCTCTCCTGCATTGAGTTCTTCTTTGCTCACACTGATGTCAGCAGCGTTAGAAATCTGTAACATTGCGACCTATGATAAATTTTTTTTTTAAAAAACCTCGCGGCGATGGTCAAAGTCAAGCATGTTATCATCACAGCTAAGTGACTAAAATACACCTCTTCTGCCGACTAGTCCGTGGGTCCGACAGATACGATACGTTATAGGTAGGATGGAGGAGCTGATCAGTTCCCACAAGGGTCGAAAGGACTGACAGCTTAGAGACTCGGAATGAAGTCAAGGTGGGTAACTCTTGCTTTTATTATGAGACTTGGGCACGCCAGTTACTCTGAGTACCTACTCAAATCCGCGGAACACGAATGCGGACGAAGTGCATGGGTAATTTTGCTTACATGCCAGCCGACGCGCGTATGGCCCATATCAGGGCTGTCACCGCGTTGAAAAAGTCAACTCACAAGTCATGAAAAAAAAAAAAAAAAATCTTTAAATTTGAAGGAAAAAAAAAAACGTCATTTACACAACTCTTTAAAACACACCTTTTAAAAACACACCGGAAACATTTTGTTAAAAACCTTCCCTTCGTAAAATGTTAGGTCAGATGAAAAATGTTAATCTCTTTCAGACATTCAAAGATCACAACAGGTAGCACATCTATGAACAGGGTTTGGTGGCAGTCTGCTGTAAAATAGCGATGTCTGGCATCATGGAAGTCCCAACACTCCAAAAAGGACATGTTTCGCTGTGAATGGTACATGACATGGAATGCACCACAATACTTCTTCACCTTTTAAAAGAGAGAGACAGACACGAGCAGACCGACCGACAAGGAGAGAGAGAGAGAGAGAGAGAGAGAGAGAGAGAGAGAGAGAGAGAGAGAGAGAGAGAGACAAGACAAGACAAGACAAGACAAACAAAATTCTTTATTTACGAGGATAATAGATAAGTACTGACGTACTTTTTTACATCTAGTCCTCGCCCTGAGTAGGGACTACAACAAGCAGTGAAATGAAATAATGTAAGAAAGCAAACAAGCAAACAAGGCGGTCATGCAATCATAATGGAACATCGATTGAAAATAGAAGAGAAATGAACATTTAAAAAAAAAACATAAACAATAAGCAAAACAAATAAAATAAATAAATAAAAATGAAAATAATAATAAGGGGAAGGAGAGAGTGGGGGTGGGAGGTGGGCTGAGCTTGGGAAATATCTGGAAATGTACCCCAACGTACAAAAATTAGCATGTATAACAACAAACAGTAAAATGAATATGACAAAGTACGTACCTAATTTTGAACACACGCATACAAGCACGCACGCACGCACAGAGAGAGAGAGAGAGAGAGAGGAGAGAGAGAGAGAGAGAGAGAGAGAGAGAGAGAGAGAGAGAGAGAGAGAGAGAAGTCACAACATGTAATCATTTTTCGTAAGACATAAGACATGAAATACGTAGAAGGTATTTAGCAACGTGAGATGGAATTTGGGGAGGGGGCGGGGGGAAAAAAAAAAAAAAAAAAGAGAGAGAGAGAGAGAGAGAGAGAGAGAGAGAGAGAGAGAGAGAGAGAGAGAGAGAGAGGAATTAAGGGAACAACAGAAACTGAAGGTAGTAATTAAGCATAAAATGTAATAATTTGCAATGGAAATGTACTAAAACGTACAACAATTAGTATGTATAAAAACAGAAGGTAAAATGAATTTGACAAAGTATGTACATAATTTGGAACACACACACGCACGTTCGCGCAGAGAGAGAGAGAGAGAGAGAGAGAGAGAGAGAGAGAGAGAGAGAGAGACAGACAGACAGACAGACAGACAGACAGACAGACAGGCCGGTTCTTGGAATGAATCCGCAAGGGACTAAATTACAATAAAACAATAAATTCCAAGGATAAGTGCCCTCAGCACTTGTGTCTTCAGAGGTTATCTTTTTATATTTTTCTACTTTTCACAAGAAAATGTAGCTTGTTTTGCTCTTTCATGATTTTCTTTTGCTTCTTAGGTGGCACCTTTGGTTAGGTTTTTGAAAACTCAACGAACATACTACGGTATTGCACACCAGCCTTTTTCTGGTATAGCATTCTTCTTAAAACCGAAAAGGCAGAGGAGTCAAATTACCACTTCCCGTGGTCACTGAGGAGAAACAATTAGGTTTCGAAATATCGGTATCTGACCAGGAGTTATATGTTAGTGAGCTTTCTCCCCATTGGAGATGGTCTCCCGCTTCGGAGACTATAAACTTGCTAAAGGTCATTTTGAGAAACATTTATCATTCCCCATTCACCCACTCAAGCGCATACTGTCAGTTAGGCAGCATCATCTACCACTGCAGATATGAAGGCTTATCACCCCTCTATTTTCACAATCTGAGACATAAGAGCAAGCTTTGTTTATAATTCAGTATTTCTTGCAGTCATTGCAACACCTAGCTGCTCTGTAAGTTGCTGGAATGGTGCTCGGTACTTATCCTTGGAATTTATTGTGTATATATACATACATACATAACATGAAATTTAGACACTGGCCGTAAAGCATTTGTCATGCACTAAACAGAACAAAGTAAGGCAAAAGAAAACAAAAATTTGATTAGTATGTGGTCCATCAATAATATTTTTTTTTTATGTTGACGCAGTACAACCATTCTGAAGCTTTGTAAGTAAATAGTGCTACATAGATGAGAGAGAGAGACAGACACGTTAAGAAGGGAAGTTACCGCCGCTTAAAGACGAGAGGAACTGTTTGTATTGTTTCCCTTACGTGGTGAGTGTCTGCGTGTGGGAGTGCGTGAGCGTACATGCGTGCGTGTGTGTGTGTGTGTGTGTGTAAGACATTCAGAGAGAGAGAGAGGGGAAGGGGAGGAGGAGGGAGGCGGAGGGAGGAAAGGGAGTCAATGTTCGCCTTTTAAGGGAGGTAAACGCTGATAACGGCAAGTGATCAGATTTGTGTTGTTTCCCTTGTGAGATTGTACTGTTGGAAAACATTTCCAAAACCGTTGTAAATGCATTTAATAACTCTTCTATGTTTTCTTCCGAAACATTCTTTGGTGTGACTGGATCAGTAGAAGACGTCGGAGACTTTGACAATGGAAATAAAACTTACTACCGCAAGACAATACAGGACAACACATGACGCGTTTCGACCTGTTAGTCTTGTTCTGGTAAAGCGAACAATTTTCAGGACAATGAAAACGAAGACCGAGGAATAACTTGTCTTCATATATTCGGCCTAAGAAGACTTAAGAGGCCGAAGCGTGTTGTGTTTTGCCCTGTAATCTGTTTGTCTATATTGTCTTGCAGAACCACTGACACACACACTGTGTTTAGAATTCCAATGGAATCGTTTTTCTCTTCAGACGTATGCAGATTCAAGAAATAAAGCCAGGGAGTAACTCAATAAAAACAAAAAGCACGCAGATTTTTTGACTAGGTGGCTAGCATACAGGCCATTGATGGATGCTGTTTAACATTTATGCCCTTTTGTCTTTCTTTTCTTTTCAAAAACAAATTGCACTAATAAATTTAGAAGTGTAAGATGAAGTGTGTAAATGAACACTTTTTTGTGCATTACTAGAGGCCTGATTTCAATATTTTGCCTAACATAATGATGTGAAAAACAGCCCTGTCAGCATGATTTTTCTTGATGCATCCACCGCTCTCTCTCTCTCTCTCTCTCTCTCTCTCTCTCTCTCTCTCTCTCTCTCTCTCTCTCTCTCTCTCTCTCGTATTAGATAA
>JADBJO010006267.1:70000-72500 GCA_016801955.1 Conus betulinus | reverse complement strand
GTGTGTGTGTGTCTGTGTGTGTGTGTGTGTGTGTGCACATGTGGTCGTAACTCGAATGTGTATAGACTGTGATATAACACAGAGAAACAGTCCATAGATCCCATTAGAGTTTTTCCTTCACACCTCTCATCATCAGTGTTACAAAACGTCACAGCAGGCACTACACAAGATTTTTTTTTTTTTTTTTTGCATTATTTCCATCAGTGCTACCAACGACTTGGAAGTAGTGTTCAGCACAGAAACTGAACTGACGTGCTTTATTTTGTTGAAAGCAAGGAAGAAATGGCTTCAGCGCTCCTCCAATTATAAGTACTTCGAAAGAGCGATTGTAGAAACATAGCTGGTGCCAGAAAATCATTTTTACAGAAGGTAGAAAAAAACGGTTAAAGTTTGATGCTCTCACAATCCCATGAGTCCAAGTCATTACATAGTGTGTTGAGAAGACCGCCTGAATAATCCCTTTTGCTTTCTTCTTCTTTTTTTTCTCCTTCGTGCATTGAGCCAGGAGCGCCAGAGGCACTGACGAAGGCTGCTGTACGGCGGAGGCCCTGCAGAGATCCATAGAGCTTCTCCTTAGTCGATGTGTCAGCGGACCAGGTCTTGCACTTTTGATGCGTTGGACAGTCACGCAGCAGGTGTTCCACAGTCAATGGGGCTGTACGCATGGGCACCCTGACAACTCGCCACTGGGGAATTTCGTGAGCATGTAGTGTTTGAGTCTGGAATGCCCTGTCACCAGTCTCACAAAGCTCACTTGATCTGGCCTAGGCAGCAGGTATTACGCATCCTTCTTGTTGAACTGTGGGTGCTGCTCAAGCCCTCTTCTTTTTTTTTTTGCTTCTCCTCAACAATGGTTTTTTTTTTTGTTTTTTTTTTTTGCTTTCAACACCTAAAACTGGCAAGCCGTTTTTTGTTTTTTTTGTTTTTTTGTTGTTTGTTTTTTTTAGCTTTTTCGTGGGGGTCACCATCGGGTCCTTCCTGGTCATGCAGTGTGTCTACATGATAGAGTTTGTCCGACACACCTGGCGCCCGTACTTCGCCAGCTTCCCGACTGGGCCATCGGGCAGGTCTTCTCTGTCTGGTGGCCTGGCGGCTTCCTCACTGGCGCTATCTGCATTTCATCCTCGCCGCCCTCTCCCTGCCTACGCTTCTGGGATGGTTGTAAGTCTACCCTTTGGTGTGTTGTGATGGCGTGGAGAGATATGAGAGAGAGAGAGAGAAAGAGAGAGAACGGGGACGAGGGTTGACAGAGAAGGAAAACGACGAGGAAGAAGAAGAAGAAGAAGAAGAAAGAAGAAGAAGAGAGAGAGAGAGAGAGAGGGAGGGAGAGAGAGAGAGAGAGAGAGAGAGAGAGAGAGAGAGAGAGGGAGAGAGAGAGAGAGAGAGAGAGAGAGAGGAGAGAGAGAGAGAGAGAGAGAGAGAGAGAGAGAGAGAGAGAGAGAGAGAGAGAGAGAGAGAGAGAGAGAGAGAGAGAGGAGGAGAGAGAGAGAGAGAGAGGGAGAGAGAGAGAGAGGAGAGAGGAGAGAGAGAGAGAGAGATGGAGAGAGAGAGAGGGGGGACAGAGAGATGGAGAGAGAGAGAGAGAGAGAGAGAGAGAGAGAGAGAGAGAGAGAGAGAGAGAGAGAGAGAGAGGACAAAGAGAAGGAGAAGGAGAAGGATGACGACGACATACATGATCATAATGGTGATAATTTCCAACAGAAACGAGTCAAGAATTTGATGCTAATAGTAATTATGTTCATTTCTAAGAGAACAGGTTAGGACATGCATACTGCATTTTACCCAGCCCTTAACCTGAAAAGGGGCTGAAAGTAACCAGCAAGCTAACGCTATAAAGTATTATGTAATGAAGATAAATTGTAACCATAATTGAATTTTATTGGCCTGAGGTCATGACCCTCACGAAGAGAAACACACTGTGCAAAATGCAAAGCAGAGTGATGTTTTCAAAATCACAACCCACAGAGAATATTATGTACACTCCACGATGTTAGTATAGAACATAACTGAAATGATCTGTGTATTGGCCACTGACCCTCACGAAGAGAAACACACTGTGCAAACTGCAAAGCAGAGTGATGTTTTCAAATCACAACCCATGAGAATATGATATACACAACGATTTAGTATAGCATAACTGAATTGATCTGTGTAAATCAATTGCTAGGTATCTCAAAACCCCTTTCATTTTTTTTTTTTTTTTTTGGAAGTACAACAGCAGGGATCAAAACTGATGAGGATTAAAAAGTACTTTCCATCAGCTCGGTATTGGCAAACTGAACACCAAAACAGACCTGCACATACCCACCATGGACTACCCGTTCAAACATCTCTGTGGACAAAAAAAAAAAAAAAAAACTGAAGTCATCCGTGGATGTGTCCTGAATTCTTCTAATTAAAACAAAAATTAACAAAACTTTTAACCCAAACTGGACGTACGATCGCCCTTCAGTGTCTTATCGAGGGCATTCCAGTCACAGACGGTTGGTACAGACTTTAA
>JADBJO010006267.1:42500-65000 GCA_016801955.1 Conus betulinus | reverse complement strand
AACCACCCTGAAAGAAAACGACACCGAAATCCTGTGAACTTCATCCTGTACACCTACTTGCCTTTTCCCACGATGTTCCACGGCCTCATCGAAATCTTCATCTCTTCTCCACGGAACTTTTCTTCTGATTCCAAACGGCAACCTCCAGCTTCTCCTAAAGAGACCCAGTCTTGACCCAAACATCCTGAAGAACTACCAGCGTGTATCTAATCATCCGTTGATGTTCAAACTTTTTTTTCGGAAAACCCGACCCCAACCATTTCAATAGCCATCTAATCATCTTAGACAGAGCAGGTACTGCCCTCATCTGGTTCAAAACTCTATGCCCTGAACGATTTCAGTACATAATGATCGATGGCTGTCTCAAAGTATTATACTCAAGCATGGTGTACCACAAGGATCCCGCTCTGGTCCTGTTTCATTATTTTTTTCACACTATACATTACATTCTTTGCGTATATTATTAGCCTTCAAGCATCATTCCTGCTCAGACAGCTCGCAGTTTCACGGGTCACAGTCCTGAAAATCTGTGTCCTTCATGAAACATTTGACTGCTTCCTTGACATAACAAAACGGGATAACTCAGAGTAGATTAGAGTCAAATACTGACCAAATCAAACCCATGTCTTAGAAATGGAATTCTCTCTCTGTCCAATTGATTCGATCAAATTCGGCAACAGATTATCTCCCCTTTCCAATCGGTCAATAAATCGCAGAGTTATCTTCGTCAATATACCTGTGGAAAAATTCATGGCTTAGGCCTGTCAAACGTCCACAACGCGTTTCAACCTCTTAGGTCTTCTTCAGGTGCAACAAACAAGAAACAAATAACGAAAATGCACTTAGCTTTGATCGCTTCTGTGTTCAGCGCAAGAAAGAAGGCGTTGATGAAAAAACGAGGCTGTTGGAAGGGAAATAATGTGCGAGTCAAAGTCGTAATGATGATAATATTACTGACAGGAATACTAATAATGGTCAAAATATTTATATATATATATATATATATATATATATATATATATATATATATATATATATATATATATATATATAAAGAGAGACAAGATTACTACCAGTCTTGGTGTCAATAAGTAGGTATGGGAGAAAGGAGAGTGGGTTAGAGGATTCTTAAACAGCTGGGTTGCCGTGGCAACAGTCCCGGAGGCTAAGGCGCGAACATGTGAAGTGTGTGTGTGTGTGTGTGTGTGTGTGTGTGTGTGTGTGTGTGTGTGTGTGGATGTGTGTGTGTGTTATGTGTGTGTGTGTGTGTGTGTGTGTGTGTGTGTGTGTGTGGATATGTGTGTGTGTGGTTATCAACATTTCCACAACATATGCATAGGAAAGAGGGAAGATGGAACACAGGAGTACGTGTTGAAAGAAAATAGTGTAGTGAAATGAAAATAAAAGAAAACCAATGAAGTGAGGGAAATGGAGTGGACAAGTATCTGAATAAACAATAGACTGATGAGAAAGAAATAGAGAGGGTGTGGTGAGAAGGGAAAGGAAGATAGCTATAAGTTATGTATAAGGTAAATATATACTGACTGGGGGGGGGGGGGGGGGGGGGGGGGCAACATATTCACACCTATACACTCTCTCTCTCTCTCTCTCTCTCTCTCTCTCTCTCTCCCCCCCCCCCTCTCTCTCTCTCTCTCTCTCTAAAAATTAAGTTATTGTTTCTAAGTATTATCATTATTTTAATTCTACAATTATGGCCGGCAATGGGATTAGTGATAATAGGACATAATGCTTAGAAGCATAAAGGTGAAAATGACTGACGGTAATAACAATGACATCAGTGTTGTTGTAAATTAAATGTAGTGATGTAATGATGTTGATGAAGAGAACAGTAAAGGTAATGATATGATGATAGTGATAAAGTAATAAAGGTTTTAAGTAATATACCCTCTTACCATCAACACCTTAAAGCGGTGGTAAGTGCAGTAACACTAGCGGAAATAAAGGCGCCAGGAAAAGGAGAGGGAACGACCAGCGATAAAGGAGCTAGCATTCTATTTATTATGTGTGTGTGTGTGTGTGTGTGTGTGTGTGTGTGTGTGTGTGTGTGTGTGTGTGTGTGTGTGTGTGTGTGTGTGTGTGTCCATTAGTAATGTCAGCCTTGTTCATTGGTTACCCCCGCCTCCACCCCCAGCAACCGCCATACCTACCAACACCCCTACACACATCATTACTAGGGCAGGGGAGGGGGGGAGTGGGGAGTAAGTCGATTGACGTAGCAAATGGTGAGACTCGGAGAGTGTAGGAAAAGGGAAAAGATGATAGCTGCAACCTATGTCTGAGGTAAACAGTGGGAGGTAGGGTAGTATGGGTGTGTGTAGGTGGAGGATATTTTAGACTGGAGCTGCAGAGGTAGAATGGTACATACTACTTTTGGACGTTGATGCCATGAGGATGGACAGTGCCCAGTTTGGCAATGAGATAAGATTCCTGCATAAGCGTTCCAAGTTTGTCACTCTTCGATTGCAAAAGTGCCAAGACTTTGACATGGTTGATGTTGTGTTGGGCATGGTTGAAGTGTAGGGCGACTGGTTTGGGCCGGTGGTGGCGGATGTCGACACAAATTTCTTCTATACACCACTCACAGTATCAACCCTCCCCCACACACCAGAAACTCATCTCAACCACAGTTAAACAAGAAATCAAACATACACAACTTACCGAAGACAGCCAAACTCCTCATAATGACAGACACCAAACAACCCACTTTCTACCTGCTCCCTAAAATACACAAAACCAATACACCTGGCAGACCCATTGTATCTGCATGCAGCTGCCCTACAGAACACATTCACAGTATTAGACTCTCTCCTCCAACCCATCGTACAAGGCCTCCCCACATACCTCAAAGACACTACACACACACTCAACATGATTAATTCATTCATACAACACAGATCCCACTTTTCAACCCAGCCTCCTCTTTACACTTGATGTCGTCTCTCTCTACACTTCCATCCCTCATGCTGATGGACTGAAGGCCCTCGCATTCTTCCTTAACAAACGGCCCCCAAACCAACAACACCCTCCCACAGCTACACTGGTCAGACTTGCAGAATTAGTCCTCACCCTCAATACTTTTGAATTTAACAACCATACATTCTCACAAATCAGTGGTGTTGCTATGGGAACCAAAATGGGACCATCCTATGCCTGCCTCTTCATGGGACACCTAGAACACCGCCTACTAACTCTTACACAGGCCCAACACCAGAGCTCTACAAAAGATACATAGATGATGGATTGGGAGAGCCACATCCATGCCAGAACATGACCTCCAGAATTTCCTCAACTTTGCTCAGACCTTCCATCCATCCATCCAGCTGACCTACACCATTTCACAGTCAGTTAACTTCCTGGACATCACTATCTCCCCTCAAAGATGGACTGCTTCAAACCTCAGTCTTCTACAAACCTACTGATGCGCACTCATACCTGGACTACACATCTTCCCACCACCAGTCCACTAAAAACAGCATTCCATATTCTGAATTCCTTCGCCTACGCAGACTCTGCTCTAGCGAAGAAGATTTCACTATACAAGCAACCAAAATGTCTGATTTTTTTCACCAACCGTGGCTACCCTAGTGCCGTCATCAATGATGCTCTCAGTCGCACTGCAGCTAAATCCAGAACATCTACTCTGGAAACTAAACCTCCCAAAGACAGACAGACCCACTGCCTGCCTTCTCTTCCATCCTCACAATCTGCCCATCTGCAGGATCCTGAAGTCTAACTGGCACATAGTAGAAAATCATAAACCTGCCTTTGAGACCAAACCAATGATCACTTTCAAACGTGACAAAAACCTCAACGACCTACTGGTGCGCTCTAAGCTGAACAAAATATCCACACCTAAGCCACCAGGTACTTTCCCCTGCTCAAAACCCAACTGCAAAAATCTGCTCTCTCACCACCAACCAGACACCATCTTACATGGCCCCACGGGCTCTTTCACTATTAAACGCACTTTCTCCTGCCAGAGCCACAACATTGTGTATGCCATCCACTGTCAGCTGTGTGGTAAGATCTATGTAGGTGAGACATCTCGCACACACTTGAGACGCGCATCTCTGAACACCTGGCCGACATCCGCCACCACCGGCCCAAACCAGTCGCCCTACACTTCAACCATGCCCAACACAACATCAACCATGTCAAAGTCTTGGCACTTTGGCAATCGAAGAGTGACAACTTGGAACGCCTTATGCAGGAATCTTATCTCATTGCCAAACTGGGCACTGTCCATCCTCATGGCATCAACGTCCAAAAGTAGTATGTACCATTCTACCTCTGCAGCTCCAGTCTAAAATATCCTCCACCTACACACACCCATACTACCCCCTACCTCCCACTGTTTACCTCAGACATAGGTTGCAGCTATCATCTTTTCCCTTTTCCTACACTCTCCGAGTCTCACCATTTGCTACGTCAATCGACTTACTCTCCCCACTCCCCCTCCCTCTGCCCTAGTAATGATGTGTGTAGGGGTGTTGGTAGGTATGGCGGTTGCTGGGGGGGTGGAGGCGGGGGTAACCAATGAACAAGGCTGACATTACTAATGGAACACACACACACACACACACACACACACACACACACACACACACACACACACACACACACACACACACACACACACACACACATAATAAATAGAATGCTAGCTCCTTTATCGCTGGTCGTTCCCTCCTTTCCTGGCGCCTTTATTTCCGCTAGTGTTACTGCACTTACCACCGCTTTAAGGTGTTGATGGTAAGAGGGTATATTACTTAAAACCTTTATTACTTTATCACTATCATCATATCATTACCTTTACTGTTCTCTTCATCAACATCATTACATCACTACATTTAATTTACAACAACACTGATGTCATTGTTATTACCGTCAGTCATTTTCACCTTTATGCTTCTAAGCATTATGTCCTATTATCACTAATCCCATTTGTAGAATTAAAATAATGATAATACTTAGAAACAATAACTTAATTTTTAGAGAGAGAGATAGAGAGAGAGAGGGGGGGGGGAGAGAGAGAGAGAGAGAGAGAGAGAGAGAGAGAGTGTATAGGTGTGAATATGTTGCCCCCCCCCCCCCCCCCCCCCCCCCCCAGTAGTATATAAACCCATCCCCTTCTTTCCCTCCACCCTCTTACCATCAACACCTTAAAGTTACATGTACCAACCCATCACTTCAGTCTCAGCCCACAATATCTTCCCACTACACACACATACTACCATATATCCCACTATTTACCTTATACATAACTTATAGCTATCTTCCTTTCCCTTCTCACCACACCCTCTCTATTTCTCACATCAGTCTATTGTTTATTCAGATACTTGTCCACTCCATTTCCCTCACTTCATTTGTTTTTCTTTTATTTTCATTCACTATTTCTTCAACACGTACTCCTGTTCCATCTTCCCTCTTTCCTATGCATATGTTGTGGAAATGTTGATAACCACACACACACACATATCCACACACACACACACACACACACACACACACACACACACACACACACACACTAACAACCACACACACACACACACACACACACGCACACACACTTCACCATCGCCTTAGCCTCCGGGACTGTTGCCACGGCAACCCAGCTGTTTAAGAATCCTCTAACCCACTCTCCTTTCTCCCATACCTACTTATTGACACCAAGACTGGTAGTAATCTTGTCTCTCTTTTTTTTATATATATATATATATATATTTTTTGACCATTATTAGTATTCCTGTCAGTAATATTATCATCATTACGACTTTGACTCGCACATTATTTCCCTTTCTTTCTTGCGCTGAACACAGAAAGCGATCAAAGCTAAGTGCATTTTCGTTATTTGTTTCTTGTTTGTTGCACCTGAAGAAGACCTAAGAGGTTGAAAAACGCGTTGTGGTTGTCTTGTGACTCGTTGTTTGTCTTGCCTGAAAAAGGCCCAAAGAGGGTCGAAACGCGTCGTATTCTGTCTTGCAATTTGTTTGTCTCTTTCGTTCGGCGGCATAATGATTTTTCTGTTAAGCTTGTTTCAGTTTCTTCACGCGGTCACCTCGCTTTGAAACTCAAACAACTGTCGTTTGTGGCGATCATTTTCATTCTCGATTCAAGCAAGATTAACTGTTGTTGCTACGGGCGATAGATTAAAAGGGAATTCTCTTTTAATCATATGCAGCCATTATGGTTTTCCACAGTCACGAACAATTACTACGTGATCTGATTGCTTGACAGAACTGTCGTAATTCTTATTCTCTTATGTTCAGGATGTCGTTGTCGATGAGTTTCTATGGCATCCTGTTCGGAGTATCAGCACTGTCGGGTAGTGTGTG
This sequence comes from Conus betulinus, assembly GCA_016801955.1. Taxonomy (NCBI): domain Eukaryota; kingdom Metazoa; phylum Mollusca; class Gastropoda; order Neogastropoda; family Conidae; genus Conus; species Conus betulinus. The sequence continues at coordinate 58,641 of JADBJO010006267.1, read as the reverse complement.
TACCTCAACATGTTTCTCCTCTCTGTGTTAGAGGCGCCTCTCAACGTGGCTACTGCCTATTTCATCACACGGTGAGTTGTGGCCCACGCTTCTCTCTCTCTCTCTCTCTCTCTCTCTCTCTCTCTCTCTCTCTCTCTCTCTCTCTCTCTCTCTGACAGATACACAGCCACAAACACAGCCACACACACACACACACACACACACACACACACACACACACACACACACAGAGAGAGAGAGAGAGAGAGAGAGAGAGAGGAGAGAGAGAGACACACACACACACACACACACACACACACACACACACACACACACACACACACACACACACACTCACACACACACACACACACACACACACACACACACACACACACACACACACACACACACACACACGTGCGCGCGCGCGCGCGCGCATGCATGTACTGGCTCGTGTGCATAAGTTCGTGCCCGTATGCGTGCTTGCGTGTGTACATGTGCAAGTGTGTGTGGATGTATGCGCGCGCGCGTGCGTGTGTGTGTGTGTGTGTGTGTCTGTGTGTGTGTGTATTCATGTAGGCGTGTATGCATACATGATGTATACATTAAAAAATATATATATGCATATATATATAAATATATAATATATATATGTGTGTGTGTGTGTGTGTGTGTGTGTGTGTGTGTGTGTGTGTGTGTGTGTGTGTGCTTGCATATTTTGATTGCATGTGCCTAAGTACGTAAGCATGTATGCATATGTGTGTCTGTCTGTCTGTCTGTACGTATGTATGTATGTATGCATCTATGTATGTGTGTGTATGTATGCATAAACCTATGTATGTACGAATGCATGTATGTATATGTGTATGAATGCATGTATACATGCATGTGTGTGTGTATGTGTGCATCTATCTATATGTATGTTTGTTTGTTTGTATATACAAATGTATATATCTATATTGTGTGTATGTATGTATGCATGTTTGTATGTGTGTATGGATTAAAGTGAAACTTATTTGAACATTTCATCCTTGTAAAACAAGCAAAATTGATGCATGAAAGTACACTGAACTTGTGTTAGTTCTTTGTTGTTCATACAGTATTGAATGATTGAGCTTTTCTCTAATCCTGTCTCTCAGCTCTACAAGTACTTCAAGTGTACAAGCCTAAAGAAACTTATTCCTGAGTCATTCTTGAATAGTTTTAAACAGTCCCGAGAAAAAAAAAAATTAAAAAATTCTTTCGATGACTCGTACCGGAAAGTTGCTCCTTCCATAACTAGTAAGAAAGAGGGTGGAGGTGAAATTTTAAATAACTCTGTACGAGAAAGTAGTCCAAGTCATTCCCCTAAAGGACACACGACAACTCTTGGTACAGGATGGCGGCAGAGGGAGGTCCAGATTTGACATAGATAACGGCGAGTTCCAGACATGGCTTAACTTCTAACAGATCACTTCTTTGCCAGCCATCAGCGTATCGGACATCCAAGCGTTTATATGTAATGTATGTGTCTATGTATGTGTGTCAACATGCTGCAGATACATGGCATGTGTGTGTTCATGTTTGATGGTCTGTTGGTCTGCATTGTTTTTTCAGGTTCGGACGGCGCTATATACCGGATTTTCCTTCTTCATACTGGCGTCATGACTGGACTGTTTTGCTATTCTTCTTGCGGATCGTCTTGGTAAGTGTGTGTGTGTGTGTGTGTGTGTGTGTGTGTGTGTGTGTGTGTGTGTGTGTGTGTGTGTGTGTGTGTGTGTGTGTCCGAGAGAGAGAGAGAGAGAGAGAGAGTGTGTGTGTGTGTGTGTGTGTGTGTGTGTGTGTGTGTGTGTGTGTGTGTGTGTGTGTGTGTGTGTGTGTGTGTGTGTGTTAGAGACAGAGAGCATACATTTTGAAACTGTATTGTGTTGTCATCATAATCATTTTGTTATTGTGTATCATTATCGTTACTATTAGAGTTATTGTGAAACTGTATTGTTATATCATAATCATTTTTTATTATTATTATCATTATCGTTACTGTTATTGTTGTTATTGTTGTTGTTTGTTTGTTATTGTTGTCGTCATTGTCGTTGCTATCATCAATATCATCTTCATCATTATCGCTATCTTGTGGTGGTGGTGATTGTGGTAGTTATTGTTGCTTCCACCACTGCCACTGGTACTACTACTACTGTTACTGCTGCTGCTGCTGCTGCTGCTGCTGCTGCTGCTGCTGCTGCTGCTACAATGATGATGGTGATGGTTAGTATGAGGAGGAGGAGGAGAAGAGGAGGAGGAGAGGATCGTCATCACGGTTATCATCGTTGTTATTTTTATCATTATTTTTACTGTTATTATTATCATTTTCATCGTCTTATCGTCATTATGATGACCATCATTATTATCATTATCATTTATTATTATTATTATCATTATTATTATTATTATTATTATTATCATCATCATCATTAGTAGTAGTGGTAGTAGTAGTCCTGGTAGTCATCAGCATCAGCATCATTATTATTATTATTATTATTATTATTTATTGTTGTTGTTGTTGTTATTAAATGTCTCTTTATCTTATTATTCATTGACAATACACGCACCTGTTCTTCCATGTCTGTTTTATAAGACAGCTGAAAAGCGAGACGACTGAAGGCAGAAACTGAAGCAAAGTCTGTAGAAAGGCCAAACATGATTTCCGCAGACAAAACAAAAACAGATTACAAGACAAAATACGATGCATTTCGACCTCTTGGGTCTTCTTCAGACAAAAGCATGCCACATGTAGGACAATGGAAACGAAGAACGGGCTACCACTTATCTTCTAAGTGTTTTGTCTTGTGATCTGTTTGTTCTGTCTGCGGATATAATATCTTGCTTTTTTTTCAAACACTTTATAAGAGCACATGCACCATGTACGAACTCCGTCAGTGTGTTGTTGGCCGGTCGGTGCTTGCTGAAGGGTCAGTCCCATGAGCTGTGTGTGGGCAGCCTCCCACGGCAGCAGAGGCACCATCATCAACGTCATCGCCATCGGCAGCAAACTGTTCATCGCCGCGGCCTGGACCTGCATGGTGACTTTTACGGCTGAGCTCTACCCCACCGTTATCAGGTATCACTGTCTGGAACTTTCAGTTGTTCAGATGTTCTGTCTTTCTTTGTTCTTTCTTTCTTTTTCTTTCTTTCTTTCTGTTGTTCTTTCTTTCTTTCTGTTTCTTTCTTTCTTTAGAGTCTTTAAACTTTCCTTTAAATTTCAAAAGGAATTTAGAGTCACTCTGCCTGTTAACACGAACAAAACAAATAACAAGACAAATGACGACACATTTCGAACTCTTAGGTCTTCTCATGAAAAATAATTCAGGACAATGAAAACAAAGAACGAGCCATCACTTATCTTTACAAATTCAGCGCCACTAACGTATTTTCCTTTAGTTGTAGAAGGTATTGCACCACGTTTGTGAGATTGATTGAGACAGACAGACAGACAGACAGAGAGACACAGAGAGAGAAAGTCAGTAATTACTGTTATCTTTGTACAAAATATGCAGTAAAGGTTGATTTTCCATCTATTCTCTGAAACAAAAAATATAAAGGGCAAAAAAGAGGTGGTGCAAATGAAGAAGGTAAGAAGGCATACAGGCTTTCTTTGCACGTTAAAGGTCTAATCATCCATGCCACGACGACGACGACGACGACGACGATGGAGAAGAAGATGATGATGATGATGATGATGATGATGATGATGATGATGATGATGATGATGATGATGATGATGATGGCGGTGGTGGTTGTGTCAGTGATGTTGGTGGTGACCTACCTTGCCGAAAATGAATAGCATCCATGATGTGAGGAGGATGATGTCAATGATGATGACGACGACGACGACGCGACGACGACGACGACGACGATGATGATGATGATGATGATGATGATGATGATGATGATGATGATGATGATGATGATGATATGAATGACAACGACGACAATGACAATGACGATATTGTCTAATGTCTTCAATTCATGTTCAGGAGTCTTGGAATGGGTGCCGCTGGCACGCGGCCGTTTTCGGGGGCATTCTGGCACCTTTCGTTCTGGAAATGGTGAGATTGCTTCCCTTTGTTTCTTCGTTTGCTTTTTTAATTCATGTCTCATCGTTGTGAGTTGTCCGTTTTCATGGAAACGACAATCATGAGATGGACTTGGAAGCACAGTCGAGTTGCATATGATGAGTGGCAACGTTAGTTGCAAACAAACGTCATCAAAGGCAACCGACAACAACCCACATAACTTGTTCGTACAGGACTTTGGGCTCTTCGAACAGACGAAAACGTTTGCTTTAATGTTCAGTTGTATGACACTGGATGTATTCCTTTCTGTGAATGTAAAGAGAATTCAAAGTAATTCAGCCGGTTAACATAGACAAACAAAGTACAAGATAAGACACGACGCCTTTCGACTTCTTAGGTCTTCTTCAGGCAAGATAAACATGTGTATGAGAGAGAGAGAGAGAGAGAGAGAGAGAGAGAGAGAGAGAGAGAGAGAGAGAGAGAGAGAGAGAGAGAGAGAGAGGATAATTCCGATTCCGCGGACGAAAGGCCTCACGAGCAGGCGAAATGAATAGCGTCGTTTTCAAGACTGACTACGATGGTCCCCATACATTATAGTCTGACGTCCTGGTTTTTCATTCCCGTTTTCTTTCTCTCACGTACCATTAGAAAGAATCATTGCCAGGTCATTGTTACCGTAACAAAGGAAGTGTTAGCCTGCACCTGTCTTCCCAACCCAGAAATTTGCTTCTCACACACACACACACACACACACACACACACACACACACACACACACGCACACGCGCGCACACACACACACACACACACACACACACACACACACTCTCTCTCTCTCTCTCTCTCTCTCTCTCTCTCTCTCTCTCTCTCTCTCTCTCTCTCTCTCTCTCTCTTCATATAACTGTACAGTCAGCCTCTCTGCCAACAGTACTACTCATGTCCACTGCATCATGCAGGACTCGGCTGATGACGCAGTCAAGTGTTACGTCATCGTGGGCAGCATCATGGCCGTCAGCGGCGTGTCCATCCTCTTCCTTCCTGTCTGAAACTAAAGGAAAGTCGCTGGCCGACACCCCTCCATCAGGACCGCAAAGAAACTGAACGTTTGACGCGTTAGAGTCCACAGTACCTGCCTCACTGGTGTCTCCTCTGGCAGTGAGCGATCCACCCGTTAGAAAGGCGCCTTGGACTGACTGGAATCCTGTCACCGCTTTTTCACCCGTTAGAAAGTCAAGTAGCACTGGATCTGACTTTTCATGAATCCTGTCACCGCTTTTCACCCGTTAGAAAAAGTAGCACTGGATCTGACTGGAATCCTGTCACCGCTTTTCACCCGTTAGAAAGTAGCACTGGATCTGACTGGAATCTTTTTCACTCTTTTGATGCACGGGGATCAACAGTTAAATGAGACAGGATATCCCTTGAAAATGTATAGGCATGACACCCTGGCAGTCAGTTTTAAAAAAAATGCGTAGTAATATGGACGTAATGGTAGACGTTGAAAGAAAATCAGTTTACCGCTTAAATGTTATCACGGACATGAAAGCAGGGAGCAGATGATGTAGTACTAGCGAGTGGACTTTTTTGTGGACGTGTTGTGTTTTATCACCAAGATACTTGTTTAGGAGTTCAGCCTATGAACGATTAATCTGACTTAGGTAGGTCATGTTTGCATATATAAGTGTAGAAGGTGTGTCCTAACCTGAGTGGTTTGTATACGTACATTCGAGTGAAGCTGTTCGGAAGCTGTTGACAACTTGTGGAATTACACATTTTATACATACTATGTTGTTGGCTGAAGATGATTAACTCTTTCCCCTGACTGTTTCGTCATCTGGCACTAAATGTCTTTAGTCTGCTGACCTAGCTGTCTTCGATGTGTTTTCTTATTCTGATAACAAGTTCCTTCTGTCCTTTTATTTGTATACTGAGGCCCCCCAACACACACACACACACAAACACACACACACACACACACACACACAAAATTGGTTTAGAAATACAGACTCCCTTAAGGGAAGGGAACCCGGCATTTCGAGTCACAGACTTCTTTCTTCTTCAGGCGACTGCAGATGTAAGATTGCAGGCGGTGCTGATGGCTGCCAGTAATGAATACAGTTCACACATTGCATTGTCGCAGCTCACTTCACCAATAATCAGTTTGAGAGAGAGGGGGGGGGGGGGGGGCAGGGGAGTGGAGGTGGGGATGGGGAAGTGGTATCTGAGATGGATCTCAAGACAGCTAGATGGGGAACATTCCTGGGAAAGGGAAAGTGGCGGGTGATCAGTTAGAAAAGTGAGAGGCATTGGAAGGATGTGGGTAGGCGTAAGGGGTTGGGTGGAAATACAGCGTCACTCTCTGGTGGTAAAGTCTTGTGGCTGCAAAGATGCGTAGGAGGGAGATGACATGAGTGTCCACGAATTTTCGATGAAGACCATCCACACGGCCATCGTCTCAAATCCTTTCACAATTTCTTCATTCTTAATTTTTATTATCTTTCAAGTGATTTCAGGCGACATCCCCCGTACATGACCCACACCCTCTTGGTCTCTGTCTCCCTCTAAGGTTTAGAGTCTGTCACCTTCACTGACAACACCACTGTATCTTAGTGTGTATTCCTCGCCAAATCTTCGACAGCTCATCCACAGTGCCCTCTCTTCCTTTGCACTGTCTCCGCCTGAAGTGACCATAGATTTGTGAGAAGAATTCGGCCTCACACAGCTTACTGTGTTCTTCAGCGACCTGTTTCCTAGACCTCGCCAGGCTTGGCACATCTTCATTGAAGATCCTGCCCCTAGTCTCCGACCAGACGGACTTACCTTGTTCAAGTGCCATTGTCAGAATGGCTTGCACGACGTCGACACACGTCCATAGAGACAAATAGCAGAGCATCTCTCCCCCTTCCCTTTCTAACCAAAGACTTAATCTGCGCTGTTAACATGAAATACTTTTTAGTATGGTTTCAACAGACAGATGAACAGAAGACCGTTCCCCTATTAATTAACAACTTAATTTACACTAATTTAGACAGAGAAGGAGGGTGGGGGTGTTACCGCCAAGGACATAGACAAAAAACAGGACAAGACACAACATGTCTTGTCCTTACTCTGTTTGTCCGTGTCCTTGGTGGTAAATAACCTCCTCTCTTTTAAATTTTGCTTCATTTTCCGCCTTCAGTCGCTCCGTTTTGAAACTTTATTTACACTGTTTACATGAAATTCTTTTTACCATGGTTTTAAATAATTGTTACATATTACATGAAATTCTTGTTTACATGAAATTCTTTTTACCATGATTTTACAATTGTTACATGTTACATGCGCGTGTTTCAAGTTCAAAATGTTGACCAGGTCGTCATGCAAAAATCCTGCGAGACAACTGGCCATCCTGCAGGTGATAAACCAGTCATCTTGTGTTATTCCTACACTTCATTCCATGTATGCAGGCTGAACGATTTCCGTGACTGGGTTGGCCAAGACACAGTAGGTTAAATAAGACTTTGAAAATCTCTTCTCCTCAAATGTTTGCGTACGTTTTATGTTTTCCCGTCGACATATTCGTTTCATGAACAAACAAATATCGGATGAGCAGGAATTTGGGCAGTTTCCGACATTCATAAAAGAACATGTTTTTTTTTTTCTCTGTATAAACTTAACAGAAGGTGCACGTTGGTAAATAAATCCTTTCACATGCTCTGCTGCTCTGCCGCTCCCTAATGCTCTTCCCACCTCCTCCCCCCCACCGCCCTGACCTGTTTTAGCTTGATGAGACGATTGCCCAGTTCCATAAGAATGAGACTTGACGGGGAAGATTCTGCCTGTACTGCATACATGAGTGTGTCTTCGTGTTTTGCAATATGTGCCTATAGGTATATGTGTTTCTCAAGTAGCCAGTGTAGGTTAAAATGTGTGTGTGCTAAGTATATATGTAAAATTCCTTCTGTGTCAGTACATTACTTGTGATTGCATGAATCTACTATGTGCATTAAAGGTATGTTTCAAAACAGTTTTTCATTTGAACATGCTATGTTATTTCAGCCCGTTTGTATTGTTTTGCTACCGCGCAGGCTCTTTTTCCTCTGTGTCTGATATTCTGATGATGCAGGTAAGACGTACGGTCAGCTCACTGAATGGTCCACCTTCCTCTGTACACTTAGTACATTCCGTCTTTACACTTAGTACATTCCGTCTTTCTCTGGCATGTGAGACATGAACCCTCAAAGCCAAGCTGGACAGGGGAATTCAAGCCATAGAAATGAGCAGGTTGTCGCAGGATACTGGACATCAGGCCTATTGAATATGTTGCCAATGCACAAGGGCATCAAACCATCAAGCAGTACATAAGACCATACCAAGATCTATTGGCATCAGCTGGAAAAAAAAAACATGTGGGCTGGTCATGTACCAAGACCCAACGCTTTGCTGAAATTATCTTCGGGGGACTGTTGAGGGGGGGCGGAGGGGACGACAGACAAAAAAAAAGCGGTGGACAAGACAACAATAACATGGAAAAGTTTTGCAGTGACACCGAGCCTTGGCACACAAAGGACGTAGCTAGAGGACACAGGTGTACATGGTAAACAGTTCTTTAGCTGTGCGGTGTGTGTGTGTGTGTGTGTGTGTGTGTGTGTGTGTGTGTGTGTGTGTGTGTGAGTGTGTGTGTGTGTGTGTGTGTCGTGTGTGCGTGCGTCGCGCGCGCGCGCGCGCGCGCGCGCGCGCGTGTGTGTGTGTGTGTGTGTGTGTGTGTGTGTGTGTGTGTCTTTGGGAGCCCTGATGACTTATCACAGAGTCGAGGGAGACAGCGAGGTCTGTGGTCACACGCTGGAAGAGGATGGTTCATATTCCATAAAACTGTGTGTCCCTCCGAACACTCAGCTCTAGTGAAACGGATGACAAACAGTACGTCCGTTGACGAATTCTCCTGAGATCATCTACGATGATGAAGTTGCATGATGGGTAAACGCTTGGACATCACACATTCGTGCATGGAAATGGAAGGTCTAGGTGCATTCAACTTTTTCCTCTTTATCAGATTAATTTGTGATACGGCCACACATAATCAACGTGCTGTGCTGTCTGCAGCTTTATGTTCTTATTCAGAACGTCCTTGTCAAATATTCTGCTACCATACAACGCACAAACTACTAGGTATTGCCTTAGTAACTTTTTGAACTTTCGGATACCACTATCTCTCTTCTTCTTCTTCTTCTTCTTCTTCTTCTTCTTCTTCTTCTTCTTCTTCTTCTTCGTCACCAGCGGCAGCAACAGCAGCAGCGTAGTCGTCGTCGTTAGACAAATGTGAAAACTTTAGATCCTAACTGGTTCCACTTTAATGTTTGTGTTCATGTTTTGTATTTTCTCCCATCTGTAAATTTGTCGGGGCTCTCAGTTTATTCCAGAGAGGTGGGGTGAGGGAGTGGTGGATGGAGAGCGAGGGGCGAGGTGGTGGGGATCACTGTCTCAAAGGAGTACATCTCTCGCTTTCATGTACATACACATTGTCACGAACTGTCAAATGTTTTGGGCGTGCGTCTCTATGCTTTGCGTGTTTACACATGTTGTGTGTGTGTGTGTGTGTGTGTGTGTGTGTGTGTGTGTGTGTGTGTGTGCGCGTGCGTGCGCGCGCGCGCGTTCCCTCGCGTGCACGCTTCACGCACGTTATTCGGTGTCAGCTAAAAGTGGCATCAGTGTACAGACATCCCGTGCAGCCCATGCTGATCCCTTGGCTCACCTTGAGAGCGAGCAGAGTTCGAGTCCCGTTAGCCTGGGCTGAGAACATTCCTTTTTTTTTTTTTTTCATCAAGAGCCTTGGAGGGAGGTCTTCGGGTCTGACCGCGCCGGTAAGGTTTGGGTCGTCCGAGCATCGTTGTGACGCTCATTTGTGTCCGCGGTGAGGTGTCTGTTTGTCCAGACCCTGTATTGTCCCCAGAGCTCACTCACAGGTTTTGGTGAGTTAACAATCTGTTGTATGCATGTATCTTTTCATTTGTTTGCTATTGTTTTATAAATATGTATATTATTCTTGCTTTCCCATTTCTAAAAAAAAAACTTCACTTTCAGCTACAATTGGATTCAGACAGGAGGGGGAGAAAGGAAACCCTAGTCAGCCTTGTCTCTTATTCTTTTCATTGTTGGTGCGTGACCCTCTTTATTGAATAACTGGGGTTTATTTCATGCGTAAAAAGCTTATCACAGAAAGGTGAAGATATCGGTTCGTTTACCTCCGACTCGAATTATTGTATCGTTATATTCTTTTATGGTAAGCACATTGTTTGATGTAGTGTAATGTACTATGTTACTATTTTTTGGATGAAAAAACGCGGTTATTTTGGCTTTTGCTGTTCTCATTTCTTTTGGGCTGGTGTATATAAAAGGAAATCCTTTGAAATCACTCTTGATTCAATACAAAAGTGGAATAAAACATTGTAGAAGCCTTATATTGAAGAAGGGGACATTATGGTAGTCATTTTATTATAGTCGAGTAAGCGTTAACTTGCCCCACACTCTCTAAAATTTTCCTTAATATTTAACTTCTATAAGAGGAAAGGGAGATGCTAACCAAAGTCATAACTTTTACATGGAGAAACAGAGCTGGGGAAAGACTTCGTTATTTTTAGTCATCTAAAATATTCCATTTCCCCTCCCTTACGGCAATTTCCCTTTGTCTCCAGGCCTTTTGTTTTTTTTTTGTCTTGTCCTGTTCTTACGTTTGAACCATCCATCCCCAGTCCTCCGCTTCCCCTTCATCATCACCAGCCATTCCTTCAGCAAGTCATCCCCCTGGAGACTGCGCCCTGGGACCTTCATCCTCATACCCATTTCGACGCCCAAAGTTCAACAATTCTTCTCTGCGCTCGCAGGGCTACATTGCCTGCGTGCTACCATCCCCCACAGTGCCAGCAATTGACTCTTTCCCGGCGCGGGTGCTCGGACCTTTGAACATCTTTTTGTTTGCTTTTATTTTCTCTGTTCACAACCTGTCCTATGGTTATAATTAATTTATTCTGGTACTCATCATAATCATCCTCATCCCCATCCCCCTCATCATATGCGTTTTTGTATGTTGTTTCGTGTGATTCTATTGTTTGTGGTTTGTGCAATGAAGTGTCATTAAATGTTGGAAATGGAACTGTGTTAGTGGGTTAGTGTTAGAGTAAGAGTGGGAGAAGGGTGTGGGGGTCTGGTTTCGTGGGCACTAGGCCTGCGTTACAATGGTGGAGATGCGGGGTACGTGCTAGGTAGTTAGGGTTACAAGTGTATTTGTTTAGGCTAGAATAGGGTGTCTTGTCGTGTCCTGTGTCTGGTACGGTAGTGGGAGTGTTGTTGGAAAGTGGACAAGGGGTGTAACTCTTTGTAGATCAATAAGTGAATTAAGTAGGTTCAACTTACAGGGTGTGGGGAGATTGGCCATCTCACCAACCATTTCACTTTTGTCCAATCCTGATTTCCTCTTCCAGCCGTGCCTCTCTACTTATTTTGTTTGTCATATTCAATTTTTTCCCTTGGTGCTCGTAGTTATAGAAGGTATATGTCTCAAGTCCGTTTTTTTTTTTTGGGGGGCGTGAATTTCTTTCAGTACGCAGATGCAGACAGACTTTTATGTAAAGAAAGCCACGAATTTTTTCTGTAAATATTCTATCAATTCGTGTTTCACCAAAATGGAACTGCGCCCCACTGCTGAACGTTTGCTTAGGGAGACCAATCAAGTCCGCCAAATTATCCCAACTGTTATTACTAGTGCTGCTGGGGTTTCCACTGGGTTACTTGGACAACCCGCTGCTGTATCTACTCCAAGGTCGTCCGTTTCTACTAGAACTAGTCCTCGTATCGCTGCCAACTTTTCACCTCCTACTCCAGAGCCAACGATGTTAGCGCCTTCAGACACGATGCCTGTTGACTTGGACCTGGCGGCATTGTATTCTCAGTTCCGGAGCCTGGGTCAAAATCTTGGTCTTCAAGGCACTGACCTTGCACATTTTTTACGTGATTCTGTGGAAAAAGAGCGTGATCGTCGAGAACGCTTGGTAAGGGAGGGAAAGCGATCGACAAGAAAGAGAAAGAGACCGGCAAGAAAGAGAAAGGGATATAGGCAAGAAAGAGAAAGGGATAGGCAGGAAAGACAGCAGAGGGAGGACCTGTTCTGGAGAGGACGCGAGGAGGAAAGACAGGATTTAAATAGGACTCTGGCTGAAGCAGTATCCAATCGTTCTAACTCGTACCCAGTGATTTTAGAAAAGTTCGAAGACAAAGATGACATTGACTTCTATCTGCAACACTTTGAGAAAATTGCAGTGGCACACAAATGGAGCAAGGGACACATGGGTAGCGAGGTTGACTCCACAGCTGACTGGGGCAGCCAGGGAAGTTTTTCTGAGATTGCCTCCAGTGATTCCAACAATTTTGAGAGGTTGAAGAACGACCTGCTGGTACGATTTCAGAAAACAGCCTCCTTCTACCGACAGCAGTTTCGACAGGTTAGGAAAGAGCCCGGAGAAAACTTTCACAAACTTTATTGAACGTCTCGAGTGTATCCTCCAGCGGTGGTTCTCTTTGTCTGGTAAGAGTCTGTCCAAAGCAGACGATGTTGTAGACATGTTTCTACAAGACCAATTTTTTCAAACATACTGACTCCTGATCTCGCAGCTCATGTAATGGAGCAGCAGCCTGGTGATGTGAAAACTGCTGCCAAGCTCGCTGAAACTCACATTGAGGCTAAGCGTTTTGGTCGGGTGGCAAACATGGGAGTCAAGCAGGAAAAGCTTCGCACACCAAAGGCCAAGAGAGAGTAACAGCTCCTCAAACATTTCCACAAAGGAAGGGGAATGGCAATTGTTACCGCTGTGGAAAACCAGGACACATGAAACGAGACTGCAAGGAGTTGAAGGCAGTCTGCAGACAACGGATGCAGCCAGAATCAACTACCACAGAACTTGCAGCTTTATGCGACCAGTGCAGTGTCAAGCCATTTGTCCCGCGAGTATCGGTAGTGATTAATGGCCAGCAGGCTGTTGCACTACGAGATACTGGAGCTGAGATTAGTGCTGTATCTTCCCGGTTCGTGTCAGAGGAGGATCTCACAAGCCGATTTGTAGATCTGACCTTTGCCAACTCATCAACTGGAGGACCATTCCCGACAGCTTTCATTGACCTGGAATCTCCTTTTGTCCAAGGACGTATTGAGGCAGTAGTAATGGACAAAGCAAATCAAGACCTCATCATTGGAAACGAGGTGAAGTTTCCATCTGGAGAGTGTGCCCAGGTACCAGTCTATGCGCGCAAAGATCTTCTTGCTGTACAGACTAGAGCACAGGCCAAACGGGGGGAATCAAGAAACATCCATACCAGTATCAAAAGTATGGACTCGACCTCACTCCGGATAAGCTCAAAGAACTACACAGAAGGTGACTCATCCCTTGAAAATGCTAGAGCGATGGCTGTTCTGGAGAGACTGCTAAAAGTAAGGGGGGTGAAGTGTCGTATCGGAAGATACATGGGATCCTGCACCGGGAATTTAAGAATGGGGATCAGGTGTTCAAACAAGTTTGCGTCCCATTTCTTCTTCGAAGGGAGGTTATGCGACTGGCCCATGATACGCCGATGGGAGGGCATCTTGGCACCAAAAGGACCAGGCAGAAAATTTGGGCCGAGTTTTACTGGCCAGGAATGTGTGGCGACATCCAGCGTTACTGTCGCTCTTGCGATATGTGCCAAAGAGTTACCCCCAAGGGACGAGTCAGCAAAGTACCACTAGGAAGGATGCCAGTGGTAGGCCAACCCTTTGACAAGGTGGGTGTGGACCTTGTTGGGACCGATACGACCAGCATCTGACCGCGGCAACAAGTACATTTTAGTCATGGTGGATCACGCAACTCGGTACCCTGAGGCAGCTCCTCTAAAGTCTGTGGAGTCAGAGAGGGTTGCCGAAGTCTTGTGGGAAATGTGGTCAAGACTGGGAATCCCAAGGAAGTGCTGACTGACCAGGGAACTCAGTTTACTGGAGCTGTCATGCAAGAAATATTCAGACTTCTCTCAATTAGAGGCATCACTACATCGCCATATCATGCCCAAAGCAACGGGCTAGTCGAACGTTTTAATGGTACCTTAAAAGCAATGCTAAAGAAGATGTGTCAAGAGAAACCAAAAACGTGGGATCGATTTATCCCAGCAGTTCTCTTTGCCTATCGGGGTTTCCACAGGAAGGGACAGGTTTTTCACCATTCGAACTCCTGTATGGGCGAACGGTCCGAGGACCCATGACAGTTCTCCGGCAGCTGTGGACCAAGGAGCAAGTCGACGATGAAGTCCGGGCTTCATGCACGTATGTTCTGGATCTGAGGATAGAATTGAGGAGACGTGTCGTTTGGCCAGGCAACATCTTCAGAAAGAAACAGTTCGTCAGAAAAAGCATTTCGATAGGCGAGCCAAACCTCGATGTTTTAAAGTGGGTGACAAGGTTCTGTTGTTGCTCTCCAGCGAGAGCAATAAATGCAAATGGCATGGCAGGGCCCTTTTTCTGTCCTGGAGAGAGTTGGCGAAGCTGATTATCGTATACGTATCAAAGGCAAAGAGAAAGTGTTCCACGCCAACATGCTAAAGGAATACGTCGAACGCCCTAAACTTACGGTGGCTGTGTCGGTAATAGATGACAGCGAGTGTAATGAGGTGCAGACAACGCGAGAAGACATTCCTGTGATTCCGTTACAAGCTCAGGAAGGACCTGCTGATGTTCAGCTGGACCCGGATCATCCAGAAAGGCACGCCGACCTCCTGCACTTTTCTGCAGTCTTTGGCGACGTGTTCACTGACTTGCCACAGAGGACTACTCTCACGCCCTGCAGTATCAAGTTGGAACATGAAGAACCAGTGCGCACACGACAGTTCCCTCTGCCCTTCTCCCAGCGTGAAACGATCCAGGAAGAGGTCAAAGTAATGCTTAAGATGGGAGTCATTGAGAATTCGACTTCCCCATACTGTTCTCCAATTGTATTGGTTAAGAAAAGAGACGGCAAAATACGCTTTTGCGTCGATTTCAGAAGGCTCAATCAAATTGTGATTTTTGATGGTGAACCTATCCCAGATATCGAGTACCTGTTCTCAAAGCTTGGTCAGGCCAGATACTTCAGTAAGATCGACCTGACAAAGGGTTATTGGCAAATCCCCATGGTGGAAAAAGATAAACCTAAAACTGCTTTCTCAACACCGCAGGGTCACTACCAGTGGACTGTTATGCCTTTTGGACTGAAGACAGCTGGTGCAGTGTTTAGCAGAGCAATGAGGGAGATGCTAAAGCCTCTTCAACTTCCTGAAGTCGACAACTTCATGGACGATTTACTGGTGGCTACTCAGACATGGACGCGTCACCTTGAGTGTCTCTATGCACTGTTTCTCAGACTTCGTGAGGTTCGGATGACTGCTCGGCCTACCAAATGTTTCCTGGGGTTTGATGAAGTTACGTATCTTGGGTTTGTGGTAGGAAAGGGTAAACTGAAAGCAGAGGACGAGAAGATGGCCAAGATTGGCAAGGTTCAGCCCCCTGAGACTAAGAAACAAGTTCGGGCCTTTTTAGGGCTGGCAGGTTTCTACCGGCGATTCGCCGAACTTTGCGGAGATCGCCCTTCCCCTGACAGATGCAACAAAGTCCAGGATGCCAAACAGAGTGAAGTGGACTCCCGAATGTCAGAAAGCTTTGACGAGCTGAAAAAAAAAACTGTGTAGCAAACCCGCCTGTGTTATGCCCAACTGGGAGTTGTCGTTTGTACTGAGGACAGATGCCTCGGATGTTGGGTTGGGCGCGATCCTTTTACAGGACCAGGGAACTGGTCTCCAACCCGTGACGTGTGTGCCAGTAAGAAACTACTTCCTGCAGAAAAGAACTACTCTACGGTTGAAAAGGAATGCTTTGCCATTGTGTGGGCGGTCCAGAAATTTGAACCGTACCTGTATGGACGGCATTTTATTATTCAGACTGACCACCAACCCTTACAGTATTTGAAGAGACTGAAAGCATCCAATGGTCGCCTGATGAGGTGGGCACTTCAGCTGCAGTCATTCTCGTTCAGTGTTCAAGCAATACCAGGAAAAGAAAACGTCGGTGCTGATTTTTTTGA
>JADBJO010006267.1:27500-30000 GCA_016801955.1 Conus betulinus | reverse complement strand
ACACACACACACACACACACACACACACACACACACACACGCACACGCGCGCGCGCGCGCGCAGCGCGACACACACACACACACACACAGACACACACACACACACACACAGACAGAGAGAGAGGGAGAGAGAGACAGAGACAGAGAGACACACAGAGGGACAAAGAGAGACACACACACACACACACACACACACACACACACACACACACACACACACACACACACACACACACACACACACACAAACACACACACACACACACACACACAAACACACTAACACACACACACACACACACACACACACACACACACACACACACACACACACACCACAGAAACAAACTAACACACACACACACACACACACACACACACACACACACACACACACACACACACACACACACACACACACACACACACAATCATGCGAGAGCAGAGAGAGAGAGAGAGAGAGAGAGAGAGAGAGAGAGAGAGAGAGAGAGAGAGAGAGAGACTCACTCCGCTTCTGCATAAGGAAGACAACAATATTGAGAATGTTTCCCACAATGCCACATGCGCCAACAAGGGGATTCAGGTGACATGTCAGCACATCTGTGACAACGTCCACCGTCCGTTGAGAAAACTGGATCGGGATTGGACGAAACAATGCTCTGATTGGTTGATTTCCCATCCGACGGGACGTCTGTGGCCATAGACAGGAAGTAAGACAAGGAAGTGACGAACGTCCTCATGGCGGCTGACTTATGTCCCTTTAGTCACACCCAGCGCCTGCAAGTTTCAGAAACGAAAAATCATCACGAAACAAAAACAAACAAACAGACAAACAAAGATAAAAAAAAAAAAAACAGAACATAAATTCTTGCTTTGAGTGGGCTGTACAAAGGCATTTTTTTTTTTCAACAAAGTAACATCAAGGTGGAGGATGAAAATAAAGCCCAGAAGTGTGTGTGTGTGTGTGTGTGTGTGGGGGGGGGGGGGGGGGGGGGGGACTATACAAAGTAGACACAATAGAAATTAAATAAGCTTAACAATCCAGCACTTCGCTACAAGGTCTAAGAACTGGTGGAAAGTTATCTCACGTCTTTCATTCACCTCACTACGTGCTGTGACCCAATGCATGGAAATCTGTCTATTGGGACATAAAGATAACGGTAGCAAACCATGCACATTTTTGGCTCTCTCTATATCTAGTTTTTGATGTTAGGCTCAAGTCCATCGCTTCAGGGATCCATAGCCATAACTGTTTTTTTGGGGGCTTTGTGTGTGCAGTTTTTTGTGTTGTTGTGTGTTTGTGTTTGTTTGTTGTGTTTTGTTTTTTTTTTCTTGTTTTTTTTTGGGTTTTTTTTCTACGTCTAATACTCTTCACCCCAGCCCCCCACCCGCCCATAACTCTGTATTTTTACCTGCATGTGATAAACTACTACATCACAGCATCAAAATCCACATTCGTCGATGAGCTAAGTGAACATATCGATCGGTCATGTTTTCATTAGACAAATAGATCTCATAACATTACGTGAGATTATGCGCCTGCTTGCGGCCCCCAGGAAGGAAGCGTGAACAAGTTGTTCCACTCATTTTTTTTTCTATTCGCTATATTTGTTATCAAAATGTGTGTTGTTCTATAACCGTTTGTTGAGAGCAAACAAGTGTGTATCACATAAATCACGATAAAAACTATCTTCAGCTTTAAAATCTCTGATGTTCCAGCTGGACTATAATGTAGGTGATGAATGCTATATATCTTTTTGGCTGATTTGTATTGTGTGTGTGTGAGTGCGCGCGCGCGCGCGTGTGTGTGTGTGTGTGTGTGTGTGTGTGTGTGTGTGTGTGTGTTCGAATCTTTCGTTGCTTTCATTGTTTCCCTGTAAGGCGTTCATCAACTGATGGTCCTGTGACATTTGTTCTGGTTGAATGTATCCCCGCACACACACACACACACACACACACACACACACACACACACGCACGCACGCACGCACGCACGCACGCACGTACACCACTACACTACACTACATTACACACACACACACACACACACACACACACACACACGATCTGGCCACGTTGGGGTTTTCGTCCAGACGAGACACCAGAAGTCCACTGAAGGTGCCAAAGGCAGACGTCCTTGCAGACGATACTCTCAGGCAGCCTCAAGCTGGTTTCAGTGTTTTATTGTCACCACGTCTGCTTTGAAATGTTTTCTAGTTTTAGTCCTGTTCTCCGTGGTATACCACGTATCTTAAACTGATACACTGATCCATAGACATGGACAACAAAGAACGCTGTGATTTAGTCCCTGCCTTAGTTCTAAGGAACATGACCCCAAACATGACATGGATGGAATATTGAGATTCTTCAATCACGTAATTTAAAGAATGATGTAATCTAGCCTGTGTCCTGGTGTCAGTAACGGCTGACGTAATTATGGCCTGGGTGTAATACTAAAAATCCTTCGATGACGTAAAGCAAAAAAGTGACGTGGTCTAGT
>JADBJO010006267.1:10000-15000 GCA_016801955.1 Conus betulinus | reverse complement strand
ATCTGGCACAGCGTATCTCTGTTCACCGAGGTGACAGTCTGGACGACTCTCGCCCAGTCTCCACCCCAACATCATCTCTCTCTCTCTCTCTCTCTCTCTCTCTCTCTCTCTCTCTCTCTCTCTCTCTCTCTCTCTCTCTCTCTCTCACTCTCTTCACACACACACACACACACACACACACACACACACACACACACACACTCTCTCTCTCTCTCTCTCTCTCTCTCTCTCTCTCTCTCTCTCTCTCTCTCTCTCTCTCTAATGAGCTGGACAGTTCCACTTGCATCGTCTCATTCTCCGTCGTTCTCTCAGACAACAACTCCAGGGATTCTGTGGAACGTTGCAGTACCTTGAAGACTACCCAGGGGGTAAAGCGCTGGTCCCTCATGCCCATGTCAGCAGGCCAGGTTTCTACTCTAAGGATGTGGTGTTCAGGAGGAAGTGTTCCCCTGTCATTGGAAAGGTGCCGCAGGAGCACGTCGAAGAGTCACCAGTATGGAATTTTGAGAAACATGTGATGGTCTGAGTCCGCACTGTCCTGTTCTCGGTCTTAACAATGGCCACGTGGTCTTCTTTGAGAAGGAGGTAGCAGACTTCTCCACTGCTACAGTCACTGTGCTGCTGACGCCATCTTCTCTCTTCTGCCTCGTCCCCATGATCACTTACACATCATGACATCTGATGGCAGAAGACAACCACCAGCCTGGAATTTCTTGAACGTGCCAACTCATCGGTCAAGCTGGCCAAGCTGCTGAACGTTCTATTTTGCAAGTCAGGGCACGTCATCAGAAGCGATGACAAGCATTTTTTTTTTTTTTTTTTTTTTTTTGCTGTCCCAACCTCTGCGCCACCTCAGGGGCAGTGCACCCACGCCGCTCATTCCGACACCCCGTCCACAGCCACAGCCCGGTCGGCCCCGCCGCAGCCCCGGCACCGGCAATCCACAGGGAACAGTCAATGTCATGTCGTCAAGAGGGCAACCCACCGGAGGAGACACTGCACTGCTGCCGAGTCACTTCGGTGGTGTTCAGTGGCGCCTGTTCTGATCTAACATACGCAGGACACCACCTACTAAGCCCCCTACTGACGACACATAATTGCTTAGTCGCGGAGTCGGCGTGAGTGAGCTCTCCCTCCGGAGGGCGCCACCACGTCCGTCCAGCGACAGCCCCCATGGACTCGCCGATACCGGTGACCCCGACGGAACCAAACCAAGGCCACAGACGTGGAGAAGACATCGAAATGAGAGGTCACCATGAGAGCAGGGCATGAAGGGCCACAGAATTTGAGACATTTTTTTTTTATGCTGATCGATGAGAGAATGAGGATGATTAAGATGATGCTACGGATTCCCATTTCGGTCTGAGACTACATGACAGGGCTGTACTCTACGCTTCCTTTCATAATATATCCCGGCGTCAACCAGGCCCGAGAGATACAGGCACCTGCAGTGTTGGTCAAGACATATGAGCAACACTCTCAGAAACGCATCCATTAAGTGATGAAACTCGACTGTGTGGTCCCAGTCTTCCCAACTGAGTCCGCAGCAAACTCAACTCTGGTAGGAGCCGATCGGGGCAGAAAAAACCCTACATGACTTCTGATTGGATTGGAACCCACCACCTCCCAGCCGGGAGTCCGCGACGCTAACCACTTCGCCACGGCGGCAGGTTGATAAGCATATTTTGATACTGCTCTTTCTTCTAGAACTGCTGCTATGGAGACAACAGCAGGTCGCGAAAACGCGCACCCTAAACATTGACTTAAAGACTCGTTGAGATGGGGAAAAATAATGATCGGTGGGAGAATCGAACCCCAGACGTGGCTGGGATCTTTATGATGAGAGGGAGAGAGAGAGAGAGAGGGGGGGGGGGGGGGGGGGGGGGCGGGAGTGGGGGGGGACATTTTTAAGCCTTCACTTCTCAATGTTGGATAGAACTTTTTCGTTGTGGTGGTCATCTCGTGTGCCAGACACCTCGTTTCATACTAACAGATCAGACCATAGAACATTTGAGCTGTTCACTTCAGACGTACCGATGAATCCGGTTTTCTGTTGGTGACTTTAGTGCCCGTGACAGCGACTAAAGAAGCCACAGACATGTGCGCCCACAAAGTCATTTGTATACTGACTGCACCGTACACATTTTCTAGGTGTAGGATAGACCTCCTTATGTTAACAAAAATTCTGCGTTTTCATCACGAACACGTCTACGTATTCATTCATTTACCTAAAATATAGCTTACGTCACGTCAGACCAGTTTCCACGTAGTCTGTCCATCAAAGACGATGATTCAGGTTCTAAATGAATGTTATCAGTAGATCAATGGCGCTTGGAGGAATAAACCAAATCGAAACCAAAACGAAACAATACAAGAAAGACAATGGAGGCGAAGGAAGAGGTGGTGGTATGGGAATGGTGGTATACATGATAGTGCTTTTGATGACGGGACAGGAACTGAAATGGCCAGTTGGACTAAGTCAAAGACGATCGGACAGTTTTTAAAATTCAAAACTTTCAAAGGGAAAGATTTTTTTTTTTTTCAAAAAATCATTTTACATCCAAAATCAGCAATTATACTTTCAACGATTTTTACAAGGACAATCAACTTTTGGAGTAAAACGAAGAAAATTGTGATCAAATGTAAATTTTTCATTACGTATGCAGATGATTTTTTTTTTTTTTTTCAATATTTTGTACAAGGCGAATTTAGATTCATAAAGTGAACACTTAACCGTTAAAAAAAGGACTCGTAAAGTTAACGAAGGGACTGATGTGTGTGGACCTCTTCCGCCAAGAGCTGACCGTTAGCTAATTGTAACGTCAGCTCCTTGAGGATGTAGCCTTCTCAATCTTTTCCACAGCGCGCGCATGGCATGTGTTGTCCATCACATTAGTTCCAGCTAGAACGCGACTTCGGCAAAACTCCTACGTTCTGGAAGAATCTGTGTATAACCGGCATGCGCTCTCTCTCTCTCTCTCTCTCTCTCTCTCTCTCTCTCTCTCTCTCTCTCTCTCTCTCTCTCTCTCTCTCTCTCATAGTGACCAGGGATAGTGCGGACAGACACTAACCCGGTCTCAGTGAACTCGCGTAGAGCAGACCATACTTTGGTGTGTATTCATGTATCAGAAGAGGGAGGGCGCATTACCGTACATCATTGGAGAAATCGCATTTTCTTTTAAAATACATTTTCTTTGCAGTGGATTCCATACTCAGTGCATTAATCACCACAACACATATATTTGTGATTAATCAGTAGAAGTGCCGAAAATAAACGTAACATTCTCTATTTGGGGCTGATGTATGGGAATGGTTATGCCGTGTGCTTAGGGGGGCACACAGATGTGTGTAGGAACAGAAAAAAAAAAAGCTGCCAAGTGTGTCTTTTTCACTATAACGTGCCGATTTCCGAGCGCGACAACAACGTACCAGGTAGTTCAGCTACGTTTGAGTAGTTCTTTTCTCCCTGTTTGGCAAGACGATCAGCATGCTCATCATGAACAATTCCCACAGTATGGAGTCTTCCAACAAACGTCGGAGTTCGTTCGTTTGATTTGAACGCGAAACTCTTTCCATATTTACCGACTCTATATTTCTCTCACAAGTGCAAGGCAGAGCAGCTCGGGGCCAATGACATTGAAAGCTTCTCTCAGCCGACATCATCATCGTGGAAGTCGTTTGAAGGCGACTTTAACGACATTAAAGGTATTATCGGTCGCTCAAAGTCTTCCTTGCAGAGACAGTCACACAATAAGGATACCATTTTTTTTTTTTTAAAAGAAGATTCAGTTCCTATCCTTGCGGGCACTTCGCTTTCTGTCCTGATACTTCAGTTGAAAACACGCTCACCTATGCTGACAAATAAAGGCTTCGAGCATAGTGAACCGCCAAAGACTTCCTGCCTACATGCTTTGAGACTAGAGTCACAGATCAGTGAAAGGGACAGGCACCAAATAAGCACGATTTTCTGTTTTTGTTTTTTTTTTTTTTTTATGTGGAACAGTTTGTGGCTTTGCAAGCCTCTGCCTTTCGGTTGCCTCTGTGCCTACTGGTGGCAAAGTCAGTATTTGCTGGATTTCTCTGTGCCTGCTCTTAAAGGACGCACACAGTATTAATCAGTCACCAGAAAGTGTACAGTAGTCATCTCTCTCTCTCCTCTCTCCCTCCCTCTCTCTCTCTCTCTCTCTCTCTCTCTCCTCCTAGATCTCTAGATAGATAGATAGATAGATAGATAGATAGATAGATAGATAGATAGATAGATAGATAGATAGATAGATAGATATATAGATAGATAAGCACAAGCAAATGAATGAATGAAAAGAGACAGGATTACGTCTCTCCTTATTCCCTAATCCAAAGAAAACGATCGTTTTCTTCCTGCCGTAAAGGTCGGAAGAGAAACCTCTTCAAAGAATTCACTGTTCTTCTACTTGTTATGTCCGCTAATGTGATGATTATTCTCTGTGCCATTCCCACTCCACATCTTATTTTCCTATGTGAAAATCGATTCAAAACCACTGTGCCTTTGGATATGAAGTTACAAAAATCTTGCCTTGATTAGAAGCTAAAATTTCCGAGGCAATGTCGAGTTCAACATTTAGTATTGGTCTCCGGTGTTTACGAATGTTGACTTGTACTCGTCACTGTCGGGTTTTCTATGTCAGAAGAGGAAACGCGTTACAGAAGACTTGTTTTCGTTCTCTTTAGGCCTGTTTAGTGACATTTACTGTGAAGTTTTCAGTGACACATCTTTTTGATTTGTTCAGGAATTGGGCGTTCCCGCTCTCACGAGCCATTGGCGGTTAGGCTCGTTAGCTTAGGTCCACAGCGCATCTAGGAGACATAAAAACTCGGAAATCAAACACTCAGCGTACTCCAGCGACGGGAGAATATTATTCTTCAGGATCAGCATTTTGTGCAGAGATCACAGTGTAAGCCCATCTCTGGGCAGGGCTGAACACACTCTTCATTCCTGGCCCTGAACCTTCCTTGAAGACAGA
>JADBJO010006267.1:0-2500 GCA_016801955.1 Conus betulinus | reverse complement strand
GGTTCTTGTACAGGCTGAGGAAGTGGCTGTGGTCCAGGGCGAACTGGGTCAGTCTCATGTAGGGCAGAGAGACGTTCAGGCGTGTGTTGAACACCCAGTGGATCTGAGGGATAAAAAAAGAAACAAGATGCAAAGCATATAAACGTACTCCCAGCTTATCTTGAATACGTGTGAGATATTCCATAAAGAGGAAAAAAACGTTTTGGGCCGTTATAGCTGTTAGTAACGGCTATTTTGGTAAACATCGGCCATCATCTGTGACCCATAATGAACATACCTACAACTTTTGAAAAAAGATCGGCCAAGTACTTTCTGAGATATTACATAAAGAAGAAACACCTTTATGGACCGTTATAGCCATTGGTAACGGCTATAAAAAGGAGGAAAAAAAAGAAACAGGATGCAAAGCATATAAAACGTACTTCCAACTTATCTTGAATACGTGTGAGATATTCCATAAAGAGGAAAAAAAACCGTTTTGGGCTGTTATAGCCGTTAGTAACGGCTATTTTGGTAAACATCGGCCATCATCCGTTGGTAACGGCTATAACGGTAAAATAAAAATGGGCATCATCCGTGTCCCATAATGAACATACCTACAAATTTTGAAAAAAGATCGGCCAAGTACTTTCTGAGATATTCCATAAAGAAGAAGAAACGTTATGGGCGGTTATAGCCATTAGTAACGGCTATAACGGTTTATAAAACATTGGGCATCATCCGTGACCCATAATAAATATACCTACAAATTTCAGAAAGATTGGCCCAGCAGTTTTGTCTGGATCAAGTGGAACATTTGACCACGGACAGACAGACAGACTGACAGACAGACGCTCACACAGACAG
Organism: Conus betulinus; assembly: GCA_016801955.1. Taxonomy (NCBI): domain Eukaryota; kingdom Metazoa; phylum Mollusca; class Gastropoda; order Neogastropoda; family Conidae; genus Conus; species Conus betulinus. The sequence continues at coordinate 1,654 of JADBJO010006267.1, read as the reverse complement.
CATTTCTTCGTTCCCATTGTAAAGTATTTCCTGTTCTATAAGAACTGGGAGTACACAAAAAAGCAGTTGATCCCCCCCCATCCCCCCCCCCCCCCCCCACCCCCCCCCCCCCCCCCACCCCCCCCCACCCCCCATCCCCCCACCCCCCACCCCCACCCCCATCCCCCCACCCCCCCATCCCCCCCCCCACCCCCCACCCCGCCACCTTTCCCCTCTCTCCCCCTGTCAAGATCCAGGGGAGTCTTTCCACACAAATAGCTCCCCCGTTTTCTGGAAGTTCTGTGTTGGTAATTTTCTGTTTTCGGTCACTTTGTCCGTCCCTTTTTTTTTTTTTTTTTTTTCAGTGGTGGTGGTGGTGGGAGGAAGGGGAATGGGACGAGGGGGTTGATGCATTCTGTGGCCGATTGTTTCTCTGCCTTTGCAGACCATTTATCCTGTCTTCTTTTCTAGGAGTTCCTTAACACTTCTTCTTTTATTATTTGCCCCCACCCCCACCCCCCCACCACACACACACATACACACACACACACACACACACACACACACACACACACGGATGTATGGAGAGAGAGAGAGAGAGAGAGAGAGAGAGAGAGAGAGAGAGAGAGAGAGAGAGAGAGAGAGAGAGGAGAGAGAGAGAGAGATGTTTCGTGCGACTTTGTTGTGAAAATTGTACATACAATTCATACTGGATACCAAGATGCACATTTCGAAGCATCAAAGTGCCCATACAACCTTGCGCTGTGTATTCTACTACATTTTTTTTTTTTGTTTTTAATGTGCGGGTGAAAAAAATGATGGGGGGCTAACCGACGCGCCACCACGGGGTGATCTTATCTCCCTTTAGGAGCTTAATGGTGCAGCACAGAATAGTACAGAATAGATAGATAGATAGATAGATAGATAGATAGATAGATAAATAGATAGACCTCATCTTCTTTCCCTTGATCCCACCCTATCTTCAGTACGAACAAAATCAATGTTGCCTTTTCGGACCAGAGGTCAAAAGAGAAGACTTTCTGAATCATGTTTAGCCAGGACTTTCTGTCTCCGCACACCAAGTACAGTAACGTCCTCTTACTGGTAGAGAGAAAAGTCGGCAATCGGCCTCTCTTTACCAAAACGGGCGCAGAACAAGAAACGTTTGTCAATTTGTCCGATGATTTTGATTCTTGTGGGAAGTTTTTGGTCATTTTGTGAGCGACCATCATTTCCGTATCCCCCCTTCCTTCCTCCCCTTCTCTTCCTCCCTTCCCCTAATTATCTTGATGTGCACGTGCCAGCGTCACCTTACACTGCCTGACGTAATGATTACGATGCTGTTATATACGCAAATCATAGCAGCTGGGCTGACGTGCATTCCACTAAGGGAAAGCCAAAACGATTGAAGTCGCTCCATTCACGGTTTTGCATAGCCTAATAAGATCTTTGAATGGTTCATTAAGTGAGAGTTTGAATCGTATCGCATCAGGACAAAACTCCACTGTTGTCTGATATAGAATAATACAAAGTAAATCAGTGCAGTAATCATCACACATACACACGCGCGCGCTCGCTCGCTTCTCCCCCTTACTTTTATACATACAAGTCGGTTTCATAACGTATACATTTTTATACCAGGAAAAGGAAGAGCTTTCTCTCCCCACCCCTACCC
>JADBJO010006266.1:97500-138553 GCA_016801955.1 Conus betulinus | reverse complement strand
GACTATAGCCGTTCTGCAGTGAGTGCTGCCTCCAAAACGTTTGATGAACGCTACAGGCCAAATGCTGTGTCTATGAGCGAGTTCCGTCCCCTGCCTCCCACCACCTCCACAGACATGTTTAGTGGGATTGGGGTGGGGGTCAACTCCCTTAACAGTGCCAGTTTCAACCTGGACAAGTATGCTATGTATGGTCGTGACCCTATGTATCATGCTGCTGCACAGCAGCTCTCAGACAACACAAACAGCGCCTTTTTAACGCACGCCACACCCACACAACATTCTGTGTTTGACAGGGACTATCCGCATCGCTCATTGTACCCTCAGAAACCCAGCCTATCCATTGTTCAATGAACGGCAGTACCCTGCTGCTGCCAAGTTGACAGGCCACCCCACACCCACAGCCATGAGTCATGAGCGAGACTTCATGGCCAGGCCTTCAGCCAATGAAAACCAGATGCAGGATCCGTACAGGTGTGGCATGTTATATAATGTGGTCAATAGGTATTCGTTTGAATGAGTTTTTTTTCTTCTCTTGTTTGTGTATATGCATGAGATGCACTGGTGTCGATGCATAACTGATGAAATGTATTATTGTCTTGACGTGAGGTGTTACACTTTCAGCCAGCTTGCTGATCCATAGACTGTGCCCTGCCAGAAAGGCAGCAGTGTTGAGATGGTGGAGGTGTGCGTTGACTCCTGCCATCTTTGTCATTGGACTGAAATAAGAGTTTATGCAGCTTGACAAGAAGGACTGCTACTGCTCAGGCTTTTCACGCTGTGGTGCGTGAGTGACGCAGTGCCTGAGGCTTGGGACTGTGGGGTTCATGGGGAACCCAGTGTTTTCAAATGACCTCCCTTAGTTTATGGGCACATGTCCTTGTGGGACAAAAAGGTTTCACAGCTTGAAACAGCTAGTGTGTGAATTGACAGCACTGGAGAAAAAAGAAAAAAACATGGGCACTTGTGTGCATGTGTCTATGTGTGTGTGTGTGTTTTTTTTTTATTTTTTAAGTTATAGCCATGGTAGTGATACTTAGATTTGTACAGATCACAGTTCACCTTAAATCTGTGAAATGATCCGTGTTTTTGAGTGTGTGCTCATGTGTGGGGGTGTGTTGTGTGTGTGTGTGCGTATGTGCAGAATTAAATTCCTGAAAAAAAAATATAATGGTGATGCAAAAATATTTAAGTTTCTGATCTTTGGCTTGATCTTGAATGAAATCAGCATAAACCAACGCAAGCAGTTTTGTTGTTGTTGTTGTTGTTGGGGGTTCTTTTTTTGGTTGCTTTGATGCTTTAAGTTCTTCTTGTCCTGGCATGTTATTACATAATGATGTGGCTAACTGGAGTAGTGATGTAGTAGTAGTAGCAGTTGTAGTATGTATTGTATGTAGACATGGCTCCATGCACTAAATGAGGAAATACTGCGGTTGGCATCCTGTTTCACTGTGCGCTGTCTGCAACCATTCTGAACATGTTTTGTGTTCTTTGCCATTCTCTTTCAAACCAAGCGAACATTGTGCTGTCCAAGGTTTGGTATTGGATTTTTTTAAAAAATTTCTTTGCAGTTTACTGTTGATTTGATTTGTTGTTTTGATGTATGAGTGTGATTAACTTCTTAGTCAGAGGCAACAAATTCAAAAGAACAAATGTTACCATTTGTTGAGTCCAGTGATAATTATCTTCAAATGTTGCTTGTACTAGTAGGAACAACCAACCTGACAAATACTAGTAGTATTATCTGTGTGATAACTTGTTCTGGATTTGAAGGGGGGAAGAAAAAGGATGAAGGAAACCATGGTTCAGAAAATCAGACATGTCAAATGTATGTTAGTTTGTGCTGTCATATTTCGTGCCAACATGCCGGAATAGCACCATCCAACTCTGTGCACTGACATTTCATGACATAAAGAACATAGAAAAGAGTGCTGTAAATGTGTTACGGGATGAACTTAAACTAGTAACTAAAACAAAAATTCTCACTTTTTTGGTCATTTTTGTAATAGGTTAGAAAATAAGTATCCATTGATGCTGTTGGTTACGTTGTTAGGTGGATGTGTGGATTAACCCTTGTTAAACAGACATATTGCTTCTGGCCTTCAGAAGAGTTGAAAAAAAAGAAAAAACCCAAGAAAATCAAATTTGTCAAGAAAAAAATTATACAACCAGTGGAAACATGGGGTAGGGAGGGGAAACAGGTGGGTTAGATCCATTTTCTGTAACAACAAATGGCTACAAAGGACAATGATATAAATGCCTACTTTTGTCAGGCATCCTTGCAATTCACAGGCGCCTGCAAAACCATTATTCCCTCAATCCCATGGCTTTCCACTGAACCTCTCAGCAAACAACACTTGGTCTGTCAAAGTAATCATGAGAGATGAAAATTTTTCGAATTGGAGGAAATGATTTTGGGCGGTACCGAGTCAAAGCTCAGAACTGTACTCTGATAGACTGTAAATTACTCAATGTCATTGTTTCTTAAATGTGTGTTGTTGTGTGGGTTGAAGTAATTTGAAGTGAATTGATTTTGTGACTGATGGTGATTTTCAAGAATAAACATTATGGCATTGGCCGGTGAGAATTCCATTACAAGCATCACTATGAAGGGTAATTTTTTTTTTTTTTTCTAATACTGGAAAATATCCTACTGTGATATCTGTTAAAAACCAAGGGCAATAAATAAGTATTTCTAAGTGTGTGCAGACACAGACACGCACGCACACACATGCACATGCACACACACACACACACACACACACACACACACACACACACACATATGCGCGTGAACACACATGTACATATATACACACAAATACACACACACACACATACACACACACACGGTCTGTCTCTCTCTCTCTCTTTCTCTCTCTCTTTCTGTCTGTCTCTCTGTCTCTCTCTCTCTGAGCCTGCCAGATCTGGAAGGTGGCTTTCAAGTTGATTATGCAGTTCATTTTGTTTTTAATATGTCGCTTTGATATGTATTATCAGCAGAACTTATGTTGATTGAAGATGAAATTGAAGAGAAGAAAAATGATTATTTTTAATTCCTTCAGTCAAGTCATATGAGTTGACTTTAAACAGTGAAATTAATCACTACCGTGGGAGGAGTTCTAGTTGTGAGAAGGACTGCAGAAAAGCAGATCCTTTCAATTTGTTGGCAGGTTTAATGGCTCTTAAATGACTGCCTACTTGTTCTCTTGCTAAAATACCTTGTTTTGTGTGATTCAGCTTTTTTTTTTTGCTGACAGTGAAACATGGGACTGTACACTGAGGAGTGTTGTAATTGTCGATAGTAATTTTGAAATGGCTCTATTACATATGTAATGAGCTGCCTAAAAGATAAGGTATGGATATGTAATAAGCTACACAGAAAATAAAGTATATGATATTTAAATGTACTGGGGTACATTTGTGGTTTTTTAGTAGAGTCATCTCCACTAGAGTGAACTAACAATATTCATAAGCTGAACAGATTTGCTTGTATTTACTTTTGATCTCGGCACACGGATGGATGAACTCCCCTTGACAAAACTGCAACAAGCAGAACAAGGTTCTGAACTGCATGCCAGTGAACCGTCAACTTCCCAAGTAATCTTATCTTTAAGAAAAGTAAATTTGGTTCTTAGCAGTTCAGTGTCCAATCTAACTCTTAGTTTATTTACATTAAGGCATCAGAGGCAAGAACCGCTTGTCCTCAGACTTGTGCAAAAGAGATGGTAATGTTCAAGGAAGGCTTTTATACCTGACTGAAATAATTCAGGAATTGAAAGTGTAACACTTAAGCAGTAACTGTCTGCAGTAGAATACCTCAATGTTGTTATCATTTTTTGTTCTATAGGCTTTGGTAGCATTGATATGTGTTTATTTCATTTTTTTTTTTTTTTTTTTTTTGGTCTTATTTTGTGTGTGCCCCCAGTTCTACACCCCTCTATACCCATCCACCTCTCCTCCCACACATGCACCTTTCCCCCTGTCTCCATCCTCCCACTCTTTGACATTCAGAGAGCCAGTGATAAGTCATCATAACACAACCAGCTGTTAGAGCCCCTAATCAGTGATCTGCTACCAAGTCACTCTGGTGGTGTTCAGTGGCACCCGTTCTGACCCAGCAAACACACAACACCACATCTAGGCTTGCATGTGACAACAGCAGTTGCTGTTGTGGAGACTCCACCATGTTCAATAACAACTGTCTCCATGGACTTTCGGATGCACACTGTTTGGACACAAACACATCATGGGCAGACATGTGGAAAGGAAATTAAAACTAAGGCACTATGAGAGCAAGGCATGAAGGTCCATAGAATTGGAGATCTCTTTTTCTTTTTCTTTCTTTCTTTTTTTTTTTTTAAAAATCTTTTTAATGATGACTAATAAAGATTATGCTTTGGATTCCATACTGGTCAGAGACTACTTAAAGGGACACTACTGTGTGCTTCCTTACATACTGTATCCTGCATTAAAGGAGCCTGAGAGATACGGCCACTTCAAGTTTGTGTTAGAACATTTGTGCAACACTGTCAAACGCACATTCACTAAGCAGATGAAACTCAACTGTAGTTCCAGTCTTCCCTGTGTGAGCCCATATAGGAGCTGGCAACAGTGCCCAAAAAATCCCACAAAGAAATGCCTCACAATAAACTGGCACCCATAATCTACCTGCCTGCGTACCCCTGTATTACTGTTTGTGTGTTTTAGCTTTTTTTTTTTTTTTTTTTTTTTTTTTTTTTTAGCTGTGAATTGAAATATATATAAAAATTGATTTGTCAGTAGGGTATACATGAACAAGATGCAAGCATATTAACGTACTCCCAGTTTATCTTGAATATGTGTGGGGGTGGGGGGGTGCTCAAAAATGTCACAATCAAACATGTGTCATAATGTATTTGACATCACTCAAAACGTAATTTTCTAACGCGTCATCGTTACTGAACATTATCCCCTCCGAAACATCAGCGGAGATATTCCATAAAGAAGAAAAAGAGTTCTGGGTCGTTATAGCCGTTAGTAACGGCTTTCTGGTAAAATTGAATATCGGGCATCATCCATGACCCATAATGAATATACCTACAAATTTTCAGAAAGATGGGCCCAGAAGATTTGTCTGGAGCGAGTGGAACACATTTTGACCATGAACAGACAGACACACAGACAGCATTTCTTCGTTCCCATTCTAAAGTACTCCCTGTTCTATAAGAACTGGGAGTATAAAAAGGGAGGGAAAAGGCAGCAAAGAAACAGATGAGATGAAGAAGAGTCAGTTGATTTTAGGGCAGGGGCATGGGGAAGTGGGGTTCTTGTGGTTCTTTCTTTTTTCCTTTTTTTTTTCAGGTCTTTGCCAGCATGAACCAGTGATTTATCTCCCACATCCAGTGCAACAGATTGCTCTCACATTGATCAGTTTGTGTGAACAGGTCTCATGGTGGTAATTGTTTACCTATTTAAAGTACAGCTGCTGACCCTCACACATTTTTCAGCTATTTCCCTTGTTGAAAATGTCCCTGAAATCCTAATCTTTTGTTGGAAAAAAAAATCCTGAACTTCCAGTTTTTGTGAAAGTATGAAATGAGGGTTTAGGGGGTTAGACTTACAATGGAATGATGAGTTTTAGCATGTTTTGAGTCAAAATGGTGGTCTGCAGATGCCAGCAGTGATGAGCGGGGAAAGACAGGTTATTTAGTGAACCCTCCATGGATCTGTTGAAGCAGCTGGCAGGAAGAACTCGGTCCCCTGGTTCACCCATTTTGTTTCCAGAAGGATGTGGGCTGCGTGAACAGGGAACTGGGATTGTCACCACCTCTGCATGTCATTCTTCTTCCTTGGATTCAGAACTTGGTTTCTTTCCTTGATTCCTATGTCTTATTTTCCATGCCACTTCCATGGTGTGACTCCCATACCGCTCATTCCAACTCATAGCCACACCCTGACCGACCCTGTTGCAGCCCTGGCACATTTACGCCACAGGGAGCAGTCAGTATCAAGTCATCAGTGACCCACCGGAGGAGACGATGGACTACTTCCAAGTCACTTCAGTGGTACATAGTCTGATCCAGCATATAAGGACACGACATATTGAATCTGTTACTGATGACAGCAGTTGCTTTGTTGTGGCACCAGCATGAGTAAATATCCTATTATGGAGGGAGCCTATGTCCATCCATCAGTTCCCATGAACTGCCTGTTCTCTGTCGACCTTGATCACTGATTCAACAAGGGCATTTACTGCTAGCAAATGGAAACTGAAGTCGGCACAAGAGCAAGACTTGAAGGGCCACAGAATCTGAGACCCTTTTTGTATGATGATGAAGATGAAGCTGTTGAACTCTGTTCAGGTCAAAGACAGTATGATACAGCTTTACTCTATCTTTACTGGTCAGGAAATTTGAGCAACGCTGTCAGAGGGGTATCCTTGAAATAATGAAGTTCAGCTCTTTTGTCCCAGTCTTCCAATTAGAGCCCATAGGAAATCAGTTCTGGGTAGGACCTGGTCGGGGCTGACAAATTGCACAGATAAATGGCCCTGATCAGAATGAAGGCAAACCTATCAACCTGCACTAGGCGATACTAACCACAGCGCATGGAGACTAGCTGAGTGATTGATTTTAATTTTGGTCCAGGTTCCTGGCAGATTCAGACAGTAGATCAGTTTTCATTCAAGCCATGTTCTCCTTTTTCTTTTTTTTTTTTTTTTTTTTTTTAAATCTCAGGCTATTTGTTCTGTCATAGCTCCAGTGATATATCCAACTGTTATCTCAGCCAGTCTTTTTCCATTGCTTGAGTGACATCTCCAACTTTATGGATTGCAACAGATGGCAGTGGCAATTCCAGTATGATTACTCTTGATTTGATTACTTTTCCATTTACACCATTAGTCAGTTATAATCTGCTTGTGTGGTTGGATTAATGGGATCTGTTTGAAAATCAGCTTTCCATAATATGATTTTAAAAAAAAGAAAAAGCAAGCAAACAAAAACATTACAAATGTATTGTTATTTGACATGTTTTATAATTAGAAATGTGAAGTGGTGTATGTATGTGTGAATGTGTGCATGCATGAGTGTGTGTGGGGGGGAGAGAGAGAGAGAGAGAGAGGGGTGGTGCATATATGTCATGTGCTGAAAGTTCTTTGACTGAAAATGTCTCACTGCATCAATCTACAAATGGCACTCTCTGAGGCAGTCATGTTGATTTTTTAGTATTCGGAGCAGCACAATAGGTCGACCAAGAACAGCATTTGACCTATGCCTGTCCCTTCATAATCCCAGACAGGAGCAAACACATGAACAGTGCCTTTGGTTTTCAGTTCACTGACAGGAGAAATGTGTTACAAGATATGTGTCATTTGCACAGTTATGATATGATAATCTTACATGCATGTGTTAGTAATGTATGTAACCACACACTCAGGCACACTCATACACATTACAACTCAAAAGGTTGGTAGATAAATTGATACAAGATTGTTACAAGATAAAGAGAATGTATGGTTATTTGCTTTCTTTTTGTGGATTTTTTTTTTTTTTTTTTTTTTTTTTTTTTTTTTTTTTTGACATTTGAAAGAACAATCTAGTTTGGCTTTAATCTCCAAGACAAAAGAGCAACAGACTGATCATGAGTTGATAAAAACAGTTGTTGTCATTTATTTTGTCTTACATTGCATGGTGATAGATGATTATTTTGTGTCATCATTTGTAAATATAACATGTAACCTTGTGATCTATGTTCTTATTTTCAGCTTGTTTTCCAGTGGTCCTCCTTCACCAAGTATTACTGGCTTTGTGTGCAGTGTGATGTCTTTCAGTAGCATAAATGTGCATGTACAAGGTGCAGCAGATATGTTCAAGTGCAAGGCATAATTGCATGTTGAGCATGATGGGTGCAGCAGAAAGTGAGGAACAGAGTGCTTGCTTGACACAATACCACCTACATTTATTTGTTCAAGAAAACGTAGGCAGTGTCATCAAACTCTGGCAACTAACTGCCAAGGTCCCTTACAGCAGTAGATAGGGTGTGGCTCATCTTTTCACCCAGAAAGGTGTGATCGAGTCTGGTTTGGACTTCTCCTACCTGGTGTTAGACTAATTCCTGGAACTCCTGCATCCAGTGGTGCTGTGCTGATCACCACTCTCACAGCCTGCCAGCTGGAATGGTATATCAGGGTGTACCTCTTGGGGGTAGACAAGACAGATCAAGAGCTGGATGACAACTAGTGCAAATGTCGATCCAGAAGTGCAGCTGCCAACAAGGAAGGCACCACATGTACATGTTTCCAGAGCTCTGTAATCTCCAGAAAAAAAAAAAAAAAAAAAAAAAGAGGACAGCTTATGATGAACGTGGAGCAAAATATTTTTGGGACTGGTCAATTGCTGGTTGAATAATGTTTTCAACTTTGCTGGAAAGAGAGGAGGGTGGAACATTGTGCCTGCCTCGTGTGTGGCAAGACACAGGAGACTCATAACTTGTTTTAGCAAGAACAACAAAATTAGCGTGGCTTGTTTTTTTATTCATCTATTTTTTTTTTTCTTTGGCTGCCTTCAACCAAACCAATTTTCTGCTCTTACCCGCAATTTGCTGAAATGCAGAACAAAATGTTTTGCCTCTTTTTTCGATAAGGAACAGATGTGTCTGTCCAATAGGTGTGTCAGCAGAGTTTTTTGCTGACTGCTCTTTGCTTTGGGGTCAGCACCTTTGCATCTCATTGGATGCAACACCTTTGTCCTGTCCTCCCCTCACACCTCTTTCTTTGGGACAGGGAAAGGAGGGGGGGGATGGGCAAGAGTTGAAGGGAAGTCTACTCAGCACAAAAATTGAAAGGCCTTAAGTCTTTGGTATTGTAACGTGAAAGCAAATCTAGCCATGAAATTCCCAAAGAACATGGTCACAAGGCAGATGATCACAAGATATATGCAGCCTTTTCAAAATGGCTTGTCAGTTGATCAAAGTTAACAGATTTGAAATCATGTTACTGCTTAAGAACTTAGGGAGGGGAGATGGGGAGGGGAGTAAAAGTTTTCATTTGCGTTTTGTGTTTAGTATGATTTATTAAGGTACCTTTTTTTTCATCATCATTGTATCAGGACAGTATGAGTTTGTTTGGAGTTACCTTTGTATCAGAAGAATCTTGGGGCATATATGATTCTGTAGTTATCATTTTGTTTGTTTGTTTTTTTTTCAGCCTAAAGGTCAGCTTACAATAATTCAGCAGACTTTTCTTTCGACTGGGCACATGAATAATAAGGAATGAAGAATGGATCCTTTTTATAGACAAAAACAAAATGTCCGTAGAAAGATGAATCTGGCAGTCTGAATCATGCATTTTTACTTTGGAAAAAAAGTCAGATGTTTAATGATTTTTATTGGTGGAGATTGATTTAAACTTAGACAAAGGATTAAAGAATTATATTTTTCTGTAATGAATTGCCTTTCTGAACAATTTACACTGATTTGATCTCTTAGTCGGTTTTCTACTGGAGTATGCATTGTGTGCATACATGTGTAAATCTGTGCTGTTGTACTTTTTTGTAGAATATCGCTTACTGTTCAACTTTTATCTTCCATTTTCAATGAAATGCTTTAATTTTATTGATTCTAGCAATTTTGCATCCTTTTAAGTGATACTCTCTATGTAAATATTCAGTTTATATTTACATGATGTAAGAGGAGTCTGAAATGTGTTATGTTTAATGCGAACGAAGGAAGCCACAAACGATTCACAGGACACAGTGTAGTTGCCAAGTACCACTGATACTGTTGTCAGGATGTTTTGATTCAGGACAAGGTCAACACAGAGTTTATCCTCTTTCAGATTTCCTTCAGTTTTCTTCTCAACATATTCTCTACCCAGCTACTACTGAACAGTTTCTTCTCAAAGAGTATCAGGTAGGCCCTCCGATGTATGGCCTATTTGATAGGAAGCGAGGTTGTTTTCCAGAATGTTGAGTGTTAATGCTGGAATTTAGTTCATGATGACAAGCATATTAGAAGAAAATTTTGCCCACTGTCAAGGAATGTTGAAAGTTCACTGCGACATGCTGTGTTCAACTATTTGGTAAAGAGGTCAGGCCTGACTGATATGGCCCTTTGTGGTTGGCTGAGATGAACACTTATTAATGTGTACAAGAAAGTTCTAGTTTGGTGAAAGGTGCTTTTTTTTAAAAAAAAAAAAAAAAGTCTTTGCATTAACACTTAATGTGTACAAGAAATTTCTAGTTTGGTGAAAGGTGTTTTTCAAAATGTCTTTAGATTAACAGTTACTGTATACACAAAATTTCTAGTTTGGTGAAAAGTGTTTTTTTTTTTTTTTTGTCTTTAGATTAACACTTAATATGTAGATTAAAATTCACTTTAAATATGTAAATAAATTTAATTCTAGTTTAAATGTCTGTAAATTAACATTTAATATGTACAAGAAAATTCTAGTTTGGTGAAAGGGGGGGTTTTTTTTTTTTTTATGTCTTTAGATTAACACTTAATGTGTATAAGAAAATTCTAGTTTGATGAAAGGTGTTTCTAACCACGTATGTGGACACATTACAGAATGTTATCAGCAAAAGTGCTAGGGTTTTGTGTGTGTGTGTTCTGTTTTTGTTTTTGTTTTTTTTGCAAGAATGTAATGTGTCTGTAGCAAGATGTTGTTGTTCTCAGCATAATGCAAAAAGTCTTTAGTAAACTACAATGAAAGTCTTAGAATGCAAGTTGTCAGCAAAATGCAAAAAAGTCTTTAGTACTACAATGAAAGTCTTAGAATGCAAGTTGTCAGCAAAATGCAAAAAGTCTTCAGTAAATTACAATGAAAGTCTTAGAATGCAAGTTGTCAGCAAAATGCAAAAAGTCTTCAGTAAATTACAATGAAAGTCTTAGAATGCAAGTTGTCAGCAAAATGCAAAAAGTCTTCAGTAAATTACAATGAAAGTCTTAGAAAATGCAAGTTGTCAGCAAAATACAAAGCATCCTCAGCAAATGGCAAACTGTTCTCTGTCAGTGAGAGGCTTCAGAGTGCTGCTGTCGTCTAAAGGAATGCTAGATGCCCATAGCAAAATACTAGATGTCTTCTGGAAAATGCGAAGCTACTCTAGTTACCTTCATCAGAATAATATATGTTCTCATCAGAACCATAGATGCCCTCATCCAGCACAATATTGGCCATATCAGAATGCTAGGTATCGGTAGCAGAATGCTTGGGTTTGCTGTTTAGAATGCCAGGTATCAGGAGCAATATGTCAGATACCATCATCAAAAAGCTAGATATTCTTTGCAGAATGCTAGTTGCCCTTAACAGTTTCATCCTTATTTATTGCTTACTTCAAGCTTAGCTGACCATTCAGATCCAGATCAGGATTGTCACCACATGAGAAACAGGACATGTCAGAGGGCCATGTGAAGGTTTTTCCACTTAAAAAACAAAAGTTATGGGGCCTTGTAAGGGTTGTCATTGCTTGAAAATAGAAGACGTCATAGGACCAGACTATGGCTTCTTACACAGCTTAAAACAGAAACAAAAACAAAGCAAAACAAAACAAAATACACTCACTCACACACTCACACACAGGCACGCATGCATGCACACACACACACACACACACACACACACACACACACACACACACACAACACACACACAGTCGAAAACAAAAGAATAAATCATAGGTCCATATTTGAGTTGTCACAACTTCAAAAAGAAAGCAGTTAGAAAGCAAATACCAGAGTTAGTTCTTCTTGATAAGAGAACAGGTGATATGTCCATATCAGGGTTGTCACCACTTAAAGAACAAAGGCTATATTAGGATTGTCACCACTTACCGAACAAAGCAAGTCAGAGGGCTATATTAGGACTGTCACCACTTACCGAACAAAGGAAGTCAGAGGGCCATATTAGGATTGTCACCACTTACAGAACAAAGGAAGTCAGAGGGCCATATTAGGATTGTCACCACTTACCGAACAAAGCAAGTCAGAGGGCCATATTAGGATTGTCACCACTTACCGAACAAAGCAAGTCAGGGCCATATTAGGATTGTCACCACTTACCGAACAAAGCAAGTCAGAGGGCCATATTAGGATTGTCACCACTTACCGAAAAGCAAGTCAGAGGGCCATATTAGGATTGTCACCACTTACCGAACAAAGCAAGTCAGAGGGCATAGTAGGATTGTCACCACTTGCCGAACAAAGCAAGTCAGAGGGCCATATTAGGATTGTCACCACTTGCCGAACAAAGCAAGTCAGAGGGCCATATTAGGATTTCACCACTTACCGAACAAAGCAAGTCAGAGGGCCGTATTAGGATTGTCACCACTAACAAAGCAAGTCAGAGGGCCGTATTAGGATTGTCACCACTGACAAAGCAAGTCAGAGGGCCGTATTAGGATTGTCACCACTGACAAAGCAAGTCAGAGGGCCGTATTAGGATTGTCACCACTGACAAAGCAAGTCAGAGGGCCGTATTAGGATTGTCACCACTGACAAAGCAAGCCAGAGGGCCGTATTAGGATTGTCACCACTGACAAAGCAAGCCAGAGGGCATTAGGATTGTCACCACTGACAAAGCAAGTCAGAGGGCCGTATTAGGATTGTCACCACTAACAAAGCAAATCAGAGGGTCATATTAGGATTGTCACCTCTGACAAAGCAAGTCAGAGGGCCATATTAGGATTGTCACCACTTAAAGAACAAAAATAAAAGTCCTTAGGTTAAGTAGGGTTGTCATCACTTGAAAAATAAACAAGTCACAGCAACAAAAACATAGAAATTGTACATGCACACACACGGCTGATAAAATGTGATGTGTTATATTCAGAAATGTCAGTACTCTCTCTCTCTCTCTCTCTCTCTCTCTCTCTCTCTCTCTCTCTCTCCTGGCATTTTTAAAGTGTATGTTTTCACCTTAAAATCTCTCTCTCTCTCTCTCTCTCTCTCTCTCTCTCTCTCTCTATTTTTTAAATGTATGTTTTCTGCATGAAACATGTCAGATTTAAAACGGCATGCTTTAGTCGTCAGTTTTTTTTTTTTGTTGGTTTTTTTTTTTTTTTAGTGCTCAGATGCAGATCATATTTAGTGGAGAAGCCTTCAGCTTTGAATGAAGAAACCTTTCAGTGAAAGATCTGTTATGGGCATAGAAGTTTCTCAAATTTAACCATTTTTTCTGGAAATATCCATGAGTGACAAGAAGTCCCAACAGCGATCACTTAGTTTGAGGATCTGATGATAATGTCCTTAATGTCCTGAACAAAATGTGTAGTGTCCTCAGTTAAATCCAAGTTTGTGCAGGTTCAGTGCAGGATGTTGTTAGAACCATCCACAAGATTCTCAGCCAGTAGCAGAACATCTCCCAAACTACTGATTGACATCACCATGATAATACTCTTGTTGTCATAGAAAATAACATTTGTTCTGCACTCAAAGCACAGTGTTTTTGTTGTGTGCCAAAAGCTTGGAACAGTTTATAGCAAAACACTTGATGCACTCAACTTAAATACTTTCATGCAAGTTGCTTTTTCAGTGTAAACCATCATGTGTAATCGGAAGTGATCACCTGATGATAAATGCCTCCTCAGCAAAAGCATCGATGCTGAGAAAAGTCTAATTTCTTCTGTATTTCAGATGGTGAAAAATTGTTTCCCGTATTTCAAACAGTGAAAAATTGTTTCCAGACAATATTGTGTATTTAGTTGCAATGTTCACACCATATGCAGGAAAAGAGTAGTAGTTCTGTGTGAACAACTTTTCCAAAAGGGGCTTTTTTTTTTAAGGAAGCTTTCTCCACAAATGCATCTTCAAGAGATTTTTTTCTTCCCCTATTTAAAAAAGTTTACCTGAAAGCTTGATTCTTCAAAATTGATCAGATGATCTTTTTTGGCTTTGATTTACACACACACACACACACACACACACACACACACACACACACACACACAGAGAATTGTCTTTTCTATTCTTCCTGTGTGGCTGTTTTCACCAATTGTTAGAAATGAAGACTGTGTTGTCCAGTTGCTAGAGTTGCCCCAGAGGGAGAGGGAAGAGGGGGTGGCAGAGGTTGCAGAGTGATGACAGGCATGTTCAGTCTCTTCCTGTCAGCAGCCTTGTTGACGTGTGCCATTGACGGCCAAACATGTGATTTGTAACCATTGTCATCCATGTGATACGGTAAGTACGCTGAAGGACCTTCTTTGTCAGCAAGGCACAAAAATGAGGGGAAAAACATACATTGTGCAAAGCGCAAGAAAAACGGCACAGGAGATAGGAAAGAAAAGAGGGTTTGTGTGGGGTTGATTCTTTGTTTGCATGTTCAGTTTTTTTTTTTTGTTTGTTTGTTTTTTTTTTGTCTGTATGTTTGAGGGAGTTTGTAAACCCAGCTAATGCTAAAAACCAACATTTTGCCTGTTGTTCATTGGCAAGGCAAGGTCTTCCCATCACAAAATCATCCACCTCCACCCCACTCCCTCCCACCCTTCCCAGCTCGCTGCCTCCTTACCCCGGCCTGCCCTATCCGCTTCCAAATTTGTCTGCTGTGGGTCTCATCTGGTTACCCTTGTGATTTTTGTTTAAGCACAAACTGTGAGGAAGAGAGAGGTGTACGCATCAGTGAGAGGCTGTGTGTGGCCAATATGTACTGGTCTGCATATATATATATATTATTTTCACAATATATACCATTGAACAAATTTCTTGTGTGTTTGTGTGTGTTCACAATGAAACCATTGAAAAAATTGTTTTGTGTGTGTGTGTGTGTGTGCTGGCAAACCAGTTTCAAAAAAAACAGTTCAAAACACTGAGAATTTTTCGTTTCAGGTGTTGGCCCGATGGGATTGTTTTGAGTTCCTTAGAATTTCACTTGCTCATTGCATGTTTGAACAACATCCAGAGGATGCATGACTGTGCTCTACATATGTGTGCAAATGATATTGTTGTCTTTGGCAGGTCAATGCCAAGTTGGAAGTGTGTTTGTGTGTGTGTGTATGATGTTTTTTTTTTCTCTTTTTTTTTTTTAATGCATTTACAGACTGTGCATTTTCAAGATGCATCGAAAGACCCCCCACCCCACCTCCACAGATGTTCTGCTGTAATTGACCATCCAACTTGTGATGCTTACTTGAATGTCATGTTCTCATGTGTGTGTGTAGTGTGCCGTTTGCACCTGATGTAAGCTACATCCTGTGGTGTCATAGGATCTTCTCATGTTTGTTATGTGGGTTTAACCACTGGCTCTTTTCGTACTATCTTTGATGCGTTGTCCACTCTATCGCTCTATCTGCATAGAATGGATAGGCTCTACTCTCACTCAGTCTGCCAGCCTGTCATTGTATTCTGTCTACCTCTCTATCCCCCCACCCCCTCTTGACCTCCCCAACCCCCTTCACTCCATTCTCAATGAAAGGTAAGAGTGTAGCTGTTTCAGACTTAGAAGAAAAAAACATTTTAGATGCTCCAGATTAATATGAAATATACATCTGTTGTTAAAAAAAAAAAAAAAAAAAAAAAGAAATGCATGTAAATTTGATTGCTAATCCTTGATTTTTTTTTTTTTTTATTATTATTATTCTCTCTCTGATCCTCTTTTCTGACAGTTGATAACATTGATGAAAGTGTAATCTGCTTTTCCTGCTTTGTGATCTTTTTATAATCACCAAATATGTGAATTGTGCTCCAGAGCTGTTCATATTGATTGTAAGTTTATGCTCTCTCAGGCTTTATTATTTGAAAGAATATGTGTGTGTGTGTGTGTGTGTGTATATATAATGCATTTCAAGAGACTGGCCATGTGTGATTGAGTGTGTACACATACCATGTTTAAAGAGACTTTCTATATATGCATTGTGGCTCATTCTTCCGTTGTTGTTCTAGAAACAGGACACTTTCCTGTCTCTTGAAACAGGTTTTTTTCCCCCCTTGCAACAAGGTCAGAGACACTGTCCAATATGGACACTGGCTGTTCAACATTGTCAGTTCGTCCTGGATTTTTCTTTTTGCAGGTGTTTTTTTTTTTTTTTTTTTTTTTTTTTTTTTTTTTTTGCATTTAAATGTTTTTTCAGGACCTTCGTTAACTTTTTTTTGTTCACTGTGGGTAAAAAGTCAGGGGGAAGGCTTAGCCCAGCCTCCGTCTTTAGGATTTGGCAAGATCTTAATGTCAGTTTAATGTGTACAATTCCAATGTGGCTATGTTGCATTTGTTACTGGTTTTTGCAGGCTAGGTCTTTTATTGTGTTTTCTCCCCCCCCCCCCCCCCCCCCCCCGGATGTGCTGACAGCCCTGAAAGGCCCTGTGAGGTGGTTTGGGCTGAAATGATGAAATAAAAATGCATGGTTTCCTTGAGTATGTCTGTATGTAAACAAGGAAACTGTCAACACATGTTGACCGGAAGCATGATAAGATGTGTCGTGAGGTATAGGAGGAGGTCTTCTTTGACGGAAATAAGAGAGACAAATAATAGGGGGGGAGGGGGGGGGGGGGGGGGGGGGGGTCTTCTTCTCACGGTTGCTGTGCAGCACAAAAACAAGACTTGAAACCAATCACATTGAAAAATATTGAGATGAGATATATAGTGTATGACAACAAGGTCAGTCACATAAGATTTTTTTTTTTCCCAAACAAATATGTGTAGTATTTTAAACGCTCTCAGCCCATATGTACAAACACATTCGGTTTTACCCTGCCTATCTCCATGCATTCGCTTTTACTCTGTCTGTCTCCATACATTCGCTTTTACCCCCAGTCTATCTCCATCCATTCGCTTTTACCCTATCTCCATACATTCGTTCTTACCCTTTCTACTCCATACATTCATTGTTACCCTGTCTATCTCCATACATTCATTGTTACCCTATCTCCATGCATACGCTTTTACTCTGTCTATCTCCATACATTCGCTTTTACCCAGTCTATCTCCATGCATTCGCTTTTACCCTGTCTATCTCCATACATTGGCTTTTACCCTGTCAACTCCATGCATTTGCTTTTACCCTGTCTATCTCCATACATTCGTTGTTTCCCCTGTCTATCTCTCCATACATTCTTTTTACCCTGTCTATCTCCATACATTCGTACTTACCCTGTCTATCTCCATACATTCATTGTTACCCTGTCTATCTCCATACATTCGTTGTTACCCTATCTCCATGCATTCGCTTTTACCCTGTCTATCTCCATGCATTCGCTTTTACCCTGTCTATCTCCATGCATTCGTTTTTACCCTGTCTAGCTCCATTCACATTCGATTTTACCCTGTCTATCTCCATACATTCGCTTTTACCTCTATCTCTATGCATTCGTTGTTACCCTGTCTTTCTCGATCCATTCACTTTTACCCTGTCTGTCTCCATGCATTCGTTGTTACCCTGTCTTATCTCCATGCATTGCTTTTACCCTGTCTATCTCCATGCATTCGCTTTTATCCTAACTCCATACATTCGCTTTTACCCTGTCTGCCTCCATACATTCGCTTTTACCCTGTCTATCTCCATACATTTGCTTTTACCCTGTTAAATTCCATACATTCACTTTCACCCTGTCTATCTCCATATATTCGCTTTCACCCTGTCTGTCTCCATACATGTGCCTTTACCCTATCTCCATACATTCGCTTTCACCCTGTCTATCTCCATACATTCGTTGTTACCCTGTCTATCTCCAAACATTCGTTGTTACCCTATCTCCATACATTCGTCGTTACCCTATTTATCACCATACATTCATTTTTACTCTATCTCCATACATTCGCTGTGTACCCTGTCTATCTATCGATCTCCTTTCATTCGCTTTACCCTATCTCCGTACATTTTTTTACCCTGCCTATCTCCATACATTCGCTGTTACCCTGTCTATCTATCGATCTCCTTTCATTCGCTTTTACCCTATCTCCGTACATTTTTTTTACCTGCTTATCTCCATACATTCACTTTCACCCTGTCTATCTCCGTGTTTCTGTTTCGCTCTGTCACCCCTCCACCTATTCCACCTGTGGAACTGCCCTTTACCAGCAGCTGGTAACTAGAAAGAAAAGGAGTTTATGTTGAGCAAGTAGTGCATTAGATCTGTGTGGGGTTGGCCTCTTTTTTTTTTGTTTTTGTTGTTGTCTAAAGTAATTGACAAGACTGCTTTTCCGCAATCTTTGTTTCTGTTTAAGTAAGTGGTCACATTTCCTGTCCCATCTTTGAAACACCAAAGCCATTTCAGAGAGTAAAACGGAGAGTTGGTGGTGTTCGACAGTGGAGAATTGAATTGTTCATTACAGCTCTTTTGTAGGCATGCAGTTTTCCTTGTTCAAAAGTTTAAACTGTGTTGCTGAATATGTTGATGGGCAAACCTCATTGAACAAAAGAACATTGGCAGTCTTCCCATTTGAGCCTGTAGCATTCATAACTCGGGGTAGAAGCCAATCGTAGGTCAAAAAAAAAAAAAAAAGAAAAAAAAAAAAAGAAACCGTAGGTGAATGCCCCTTGCAGGATTCGAACCAATAACTTCCCAGGCACAAGCCCACGATGCTAACCAGTATGTCACAGCAGCTGGTGGTGGTGATCAAAAGATAATGTATTGATTTGAAGAACATCTGTTGAACATTTCTTTCCTTAAATCTTTTTTTTTTTTTTTTTTTGTTTTTTTTTTGCTGTTTGTTTTTTCAATTTTCTTTTAATATCTCAAAGTTTGGATGAAGACTAAAACTTTTTTTTTTCAGTTTTAATCTGTGCGAAAACTTGAAAATAATTTTTATCACTTTGTTGTCCAAGATGAAGGCAAAATATTTTGGCTCTTGTGGTGTCTCCGATTTTGATTGTAACACAGCAAGAATGCCAACACTCGGCACCAACACATAATAAGCTCATGGTTACCAAAGTGATTCTATAGCGATACCCACAACAACATCCACCATCAGACTGAGGGTCTGTGTAGCCCACATGATGCAGCAGATGACCAGTTAGAGTGAAGCAGTGCATGATCTTGATGGACTTACGACTGCTGAGGGTGAGCAGATACTGATGCACACACACACACACACAGACAGACAGGTGCATGCATACATGTATACGTATACACATTTGATTGTACACATAGTTAAAAGAGAAACTGGGAAATAGATGCTCCTTACTTTAGCGTCAGAGTGAAATAAATACTGAAAACAGTATTATCATGTCTGCTGATGCAAGTGAACGTGTCGCACTTTTACATTTCTTACTCTTCACATTTCGTCATACACACCTCCACCTCCACACCTAGCCTCCCTGCCCCTGAACTCTTGCTCACAATTGGATAGTAGATCTGCCAGGAGTGATTGGTATCCATCAGTCGGGTAGGTTTAGTCTGAAAAGCGTACATCATTAGTGCTGAAATTATTTGTCATCTTAGTTCTGAAATGGAATGTAGTTTAGCCCTATTACCAGTGAGTGTCAGGTGTGATGCCGTTGCTGAAAATAATCCAAACTCGTGAATGAGTTGATGTATATCTACTTGCTTTTTTTTTTTTTTTTTTTTTATTATTATTGTAACTGTACATACATTGAATGTTCTATATCCCTGCTCCCACATCCCCCAGCTATCCCTATCCCTCGCCTCCCACGGTATCAAAGGTGTTGTGATTATTGCTTGTATAACAAGTCTTGTGTTGTGTCCAAAATGAGCAGAAGAATAAAAGATGCTGTGAAGATTGTTGCATGCATGCAAGTTTGTATGTTTTACTGTTGCCCTGTCGTTTATACACAATGGATAGTTAGCTAGGATTTTACATCGATTTATGAGGCCATACAATAATACAGGGAGAATGGCTGAGTTGTGTGGGAGAGAAAGAGAGAGAGAGAGAGAGAGAGAGAGAGAGAACTATAAAAACGTGTTTATGTTTGTATTGTGTTTTATTTCGATAAATTTTCTAATATACAATGATTTTAAGAAAGGACTGTCCATCTGCTGTTGTGATCCATATGTTGATGTTGGCTCATAGAATGTCAATGCGGTATTTAGAAGAGTATTTTTGAGACTGGTTCAGTTTGTTAACACCTTTCTCTACTAGATTGACTTTTTTTTTTTGGTTTTGTTTCCAAATGATGTCAATTTTAAGGCTTTTGTATTTATTTCATAACGAACCAGCGTTGTTCTATGTCAGTTGTTAATGTGCATCACATGTATGTGTATGTTGAAGACCTTTTACATTGTGCATAATAGACACACAGTTTAGAGGCATCTTCTTATTCTGTTCTGCATATTTAGAGGTAGCTTTTGATTTGTTTTTAACCTTTGTGTGAGTGTTCTGGTATCACTGATTGTTTTTTAAAACATATATTCTGTATAAATTCTCATGAAGGAATAAATATATCAATATGTATTTCTTTTTACGGTGCTTTTTTTTTTTTTTCAGAAATCGTACTTCCGACTCTTTGTCTGTCTGTCTCTTCTTGTTTCTGTTCATATCGAGAAGGGCAGTGCGATGTTGCTGGGTGTTGGAAGAAAAGAAGTATGGCTCATTTTTAAGTCAGCGATGCAAGGCTGCATGCTTGTTCATAAGACACAAATATAACATGGGTTTAAAACATACAAATAAGAACACAACAAATAATATACACAAAACCATATATATGCTGAGTGCAGATTGCTACACACTTTTTTTTTCAATAAGAAGCCGCTATTGGGCTGTGGTTAGCGTCGCAAACTCCCGGCTGGGAGGTCATGTGTGTTCGACTCCCATCAAAGCCATTTATTTACGGGACTTCTCAGCCTCCACTGGCTCCTACCTGAGCCGTGTTTGCTATTGACTCAGATGGGAAGACAGGAACCACACATTTGAGTTTCAGCCATCTATCAAATTGACATGTCTGTGAGAGTGTTTTTCACATTTCACGACCCACCCAGCACTGCAGGTGTCATATCTCTCGGGACTGGTGATACCAAGATTATTATGAAAGTAAGCACGAAACACAGCCCTGTCATCTCAGATCGGAATGGACTCCCGTAGCATCATCATCATCCTTATTCTCATCGATGGAAGAAAAAAAAAAACCCCAAAATTTTGTAGGCTTACATTCCATGCTCTCACGGTGACATCGGTTTTGATTTGCATTAAGCGTCTGGTCCTAATGTGGGGTCATGACATGGTCACCGATACCACACGTTTTAATTGTCTTGTTTGACAATCTTCTTACCCCCCCCATCCCCCCCCCCCCACCACCCTCACTCATTTCCCCCCATCCTTCTCCCTCCCCCATTCCCTCGTGTCAACGCTATCACACGTCTGTCGTCTTGCTAGACAATCTTCTTATCCCACCCACCTTCGCTACTCTCACCCACCCCCTCACCTCCTGCTCGTGTCAGTGAAAATTATCGACATTTGACGTCAAGACTTCGAAGTCTCTCTTTCTGTCATACATGTACGTGACTTCATATCAAACAAAGGGAAAAAAGTCGTGAAATTACATTGAAAAAAGTAGAAGTAGAACAAGAACAAGAACAAACTTTGAGCTGCCACAAACTAACAGAGAGGTAATGATATGGACTTGTCATACATCTTACTGTCTGCACGACTGTCAGTGTGTGCTTATTCTGGCACAGCAGACCTATCCCTCATGGCGCATCGTATTTCCTCGGTTTAATCCAGAAATGCCTATAATTTCATTAAAAGCACTCAACACAGTACCGTTCTGTCCGTCCTTCGACGGTTTGAAAATACCCAAGAGGGATTTGGGTTGATTGAAACAAACAAAAACGTAGAAATCCTTTGCTCTAAACGTGATTTGGGAGAAATCTTGAGCCTGGTGTTTTTTTTTCTTCCTGTATTTTGTTTATCATGATGATGATGATAATTACTATTATTATTACTATTATTATTATTATTATGCTATGGCTCGGATTTAAAGAAACTTGACCGATGTATGTGCCACCAAAAGTTTTCAAAACAATGAAAATCGATTTTTTTTTTTTCAATGACAACTTCGACTCTGGGTGAAAGTCAAAATGGAAGTTGGATTGCGAGATTCTGATCCTTTAGAATGTTGATTTATTTAAACCAGCTTTGACCTAGTTTGTGTCGGTGAATTTACACTCAAAATCCTTTAGATACGATCCACTAGCTGGCATTGATGTTTGCTCATGGCCACGAGGTGGAAGGAAAAAAAAAACGTTCGAGGGAGTGGGGACGCCAAGTGCCCTGTCGGATATGTACAATGGTACGGTCAGAGAGAGACAGCGAGTAAATCCCAGTATTACCTCTGCGTGCGCGCGTGTGTGTGTATGTGTGTTGTTGTGTGTGTGTGTGTGTGTGTGTGTGTGTGTGTGTGTGTGTGTGTGTGTGTGCGCGCGCGCGCGCGCGCGCACGTAATTTATTTTCCGTTCTTTCCCTCTCTTTATTCTTTCGTTTCTTCTTTCGACCTGTTTTTTTTTCCCCATATTTGTCGGTTTATCTTCCCTCATTTTTTTTGTTTTTTTTTGTGTTTTGATCCTCCCTTGCTTCTGGTCTTCCCTCAATTCTTTCTGTATCCTTTCTTCCCTTCTTCCTTCTTTTTTTTTTCATTTTCTTTCTTTCTTCCTTCTACATTCCGTTCTTTCTTTCTTTCCCTTTTTTCTCTCTTCCTTTCCTCCTTCATTCCCTCCTTTTCATCTGCTTTTCTTTCTTTCACGTTTTCTTAGTTCAATAGTGCCTTTCTTTTTCTTTCCAAGCTTCCGTTCTTCCGACTTTCTTTTTCTTCTTTTTTTTTTTCCTGTATAGTGATTCCATTCTCTTTCTTTCCTTCTTTCTTTCTTCCCCGTTTCATTATTCATTCATTGTGTTTGTTTTTTTTATTCTTTTCTTTTTTTTCCTCTTCTATCTGCCTTCTTCTTCCTTCCCTTCTTTCTTCATGCCTTTCTTCTTTTACCTTTCCTTTTCGTTCTTCTGTCCTTTCTTCCTTGTCCATTTCATGTTTCTTGTGTTTCCTTTTTTCTTTCCTATTCCTTCCTTTCTTATTTGATTCCTGTCTGTCTTTAGTCCTTTCTTCATTTTTGTCTTCCTTTTTTTCTTTCTTTTTTTTTTTTTCTTTTTTTTTTTTTTTTTTTTTTTTTTTTTTTTTTTTACTTCCTGAATTTCTATCTTTTCTTTCTTCCATCGTTTCTCCCATTCTTCTTACCTTCTTTTCTTTTCCTACTTTCCTTCCTTTTTTCATTATTTCTTCTCTCCATCTTGTTTTTCTTTCTCTCTTCCTTCCTTTTTCCTTTTTTTTTTTCCTCGATTTTATTTATTCATTTATTTATTTTTGCTTCCTCTTCCGTCCGTCTTTCTTTAATTATCGTCTTTTTTTTCCCATAATTTTTGTCTTCCTTCAATCCTGTCCTCCTTCGTTATATTTTCTGATTTTTTTTTTTTCTCTCTTTCCTTCCTTCCTTCTCTCATTCGTTCGTTCGTTTCACCTTGCTTACTTCCTTCTTGAATTCCTTCCTTCTTTCCTTCCTTCCTTGATTATTTATCTTTCCTTTCTTTCTCCCCCCCCCCCCCCCCCCCCCCCCCCCCCCCCCCCCCCCCCCCCCCTTCCTTTTTGTTTCTAACTTTTCTTTCTTCATTTATTAATGTTCTTCTCTTTCTTTTTTTTTTTTTTTGGTCTATTCTTCACCCCTACCCCCCCCCCCCTCTCTCTCTCTCTCTCTCTCTCTCTTTTGCTCTCCTTTCTCCTCCTCTTCTTCCTGTTTTACTTCTTCTTCTATTTGTAAATTCCTAATTTCTTCTTTCCCTTCCCACAGTCTTTCTTTTCCTTCCGTTCTTCCTTTTTTCACATTCTTTTGTTTCTGTCTTCCTCCTTTCCTTGTTCGCTAGGCCTTTCAAATAAAAGAAACGGTGCCATGTGTGTGTGTGTGTGTGTGTGTGTGTGGGCACATAGTGAGAATAAGGGCGAGGAGGCAGTTGGTTCATTTCTTGTTTTCAAAATCAACGTTTACCACCAAAAGCAAACTCGCTCAAGTTATGCTAACACTGTAATGCCTAATGAAAAAATACATTTATACATGCGCCATGTCCTGCTTCCTTTCAACAGACCCGCAGGAAGAAAACTTTTGTGTATTCTCTTCTTCTTCTTTCATCGTTAACTCGCAGCCTTGCTATAAACTGGTAGTCCGGTGTTGTGGGGCGAAGACCGCCGTCGGCCTCAGTGGTGTCGCCGACCCCTCACTCTCTCCCCCAGGTCCACGGCTCTGGGCCAGGTTTACTGTCGTAGTGCCAAAGGTGGGACAAGACTGGCGAACGTGGGCTGGCGACTGTGGCCACATAAGCGCTCATCAGAGTGAGAGATGCTCTGCCTGAAGAGATGCGACCGGAGCTGACAATAGACGCCGTCCCCGTGTCGGTCAGTCAGTGGGAAATGAACGTTCTATTGGCCGCAGACCCCTAAGGACCTAAGGATATCTTGCAGCCTGAAGTCTGCATACTTTGTAGCAGTTGTTGGCATGGTGAATCTGGTTCCGTGTTTTTGCGCCGTCGTCTGTCGCTCTCTCAGCTCTGGTTCCTTGTGAACTTGCGTTCACCTTTAGGTTATGATAACATTCAAATATGGCAGACATTTCGCCGAATATTTGCGAAAGAAGACCTCTATTCTCTTGTAACTTGAACTTTTGGAACAAGCTCATCTGATCAGCTTTAATAATTGGTGGAGTTTTTATTGCGTCAGAGTTCAGGAGGAGACGTGGGGCGGGGAAAGGGGGGGGGGGGGGGGGATCTGTCTGTGTAGTATAAAATCAACTTGCTGGTGACTAAATTTTTTTTCCTAAAAAGCGGATGGAATGGGGTGGGGTGGGAGTGAGGGCTTAATGTGATCAGCACAACAGAGAGCCCTCATAGCATTTAATGGGCGGAAAAAACATTAAATACCTTTTCTGAACAATCAAGCAGAAACTATAGAATTCTGCACAAATTTGGAAGTGACTTCCGTCCTTTTCATTAGAAACTGTCAAAGTACAACGCTTTATAAACTTTCAGGACAAAGAATATCTACGCAATATTATTACGCAATTTCAATTCAATGAATATGCAGGTACAATTACATGTAGGTGTATGCAGTGCTCTGCCTCATAAAGAATCTGAACTATAAATTGAGATTATTTTGGTCTGGGCAGTTTATCACCAGTCTGCAGAGAAACTACCAGACTTTTTTTTATCATCTAGACGTGTCCATTGTGGGTTTTTCTTCATGTATAGGTAGCCTACTCTTAAAAATATTTCGAAAAAGAACGTAAGAAGGTAGGAGACATG
This sequence comes from Conus betulinus, assembly GCA_016801955.1. Lineage (NCBI taxonomy): Eukaryota > Metazoa > Mollusca > Gastropoda > Neogastropoda > Conidae > Conus > Conus betulinus. The sequence goes on along the minus strand of JADBJO010006266.1, from coordinate 113,361 downwards.
TTTCTTCTTCTTGTTGCTGTCGTCGTTCTTTTGTCTTGTTCTTTCTGTTCTTCTTGTTGTTGTTGTTGTTGTAACAAAGTCTTTCACATCCTAAACACTGCACTGTTTCAAACTTCTGTTTGCCAGTGCGAAATTACCCTCTCCAAGGCTGAAACAGAGAATGATTGGAACCATGCATTATTTCTGGACATTACACGCTTCTGCGCTTTATAACTTTATGTCTTGTTTGGCACTTTCCACTATAAGTTTATATTCCTTTGATTTATTGGCAATTTCTGGCCGGAAAATGAATTTCGGAATATTATGTTCGTGTTTCAACTTCCAACAGTTCAAAATTATCTTGACAGAATTTTACTACCCTTACAAAAAACTTTACACACACACACACACACACACACACACTGAAACCATTTACTGTCAGATTAACATAGTGTTGTACTGACAACACACACACACACACACACACACACACACACACACAGAGGGAGCGAGGAGGGAGGGAGAGAACGCACAGTTAAATACTGTGTGGTGCTCAATGGACGACATACGGACTGATGAACATAATCTGACTCCTTCGTCTGTTTCCTCTTCTCTCCCCCATCCCCACTTTCCCTATTCAGCGTGCATATAACTGTTGGTATAGTATAAAAACTGAAGACATACTGATCAACCAACATAATCTGTATACTTTGAGCCGAGTCAGCTTTTCTTTGGTGTTGTAGACATTGATGTATACACCTTTGACATGAGTATATACACACAATCACGTCTGCATGACTGTGTAGGTGTTGAATGATTTGTGGTAGTGAGAGGACAGTCATTCTGAATATAACGCTGCCTTCATTTCACTTCAGACAGAATTTGAGTCAGTTCATGCTGTTCAGGCTCCAGCCGACCGCGAAGAGTCATATCCATGCTGTCCCATTGTCACAGTCATTCTCTACAGTCGGCTTTCATCTAAATGAAAACTTTTCGGCGGTCCCGGTCTAGTTATCTATTGTGTGACTGCAGAAGTGAACAGCAGTTGAGATCATGTGTAGGTAATCTATCTTCACCTCACGGAACACACGACAAACTGACGGAAGTTAAGCACAGAAGAGAGAATAAAAGACTCATGGATTTACACTTTTTTTTTTTTTCTTTTTTTTTTTTTTTGTTTTTTTTTGTGCAGGCTATTTTTCGTGCGCACCTTTTAAAACCATGCAATGCCAAGCTTTGTAACGATGTAAACATCAGACGTGATGGAAACAAAAGGAAGAGGGGTGACAATCCAGTTGGCGAGGGGAGGGGAGGGAAACGGAAAGGAAAAAGTGGGTAGAGCGACTCTGAATTGAAAAGGCGTTGCACGTTTTGAACATGAATATATCAAGGCAGATAAGCCTACTAACTGACATACTGACATTCTTGAAGCCAGAACAGGCATACTTGACTCCCTGTGTTGATTGTTGGGTTTGCAAGTATAATGACATGAGGAGCTTGACTTGCGTGTGTGGCTTTTGTCCTCAAAGGTTGTATAGTTGTCATGTTTTAGATTCCTTAAAGTTGAGAGAAACTTTCTGACTGACATACAGCAGCTGTGCTTTGTTTCCCGGGCTTGACTGATGCTAACATTATAATGCAGAGTGTCACAGGCAGCGAACATAAAAAAGGGCCCAAATCCTAGATCCAAAAGGAAAGAAAATCAAAGTTTATTTCACCTTTAGCCGGCTATGCAGAGCGGATCTAAAGAGTAAAAAGTGTAAGTGGCTGGTCTTATGTTGGAAATTTGCATAGGTAGGAAGGAGGTGGTAGGTCTCATGGTTTCCAATTGAGTTCTTATGTGAAGTCCGACTTCTCGCTCTAGAGCTAAGGATGGACTCGGCCAATCCCATCGTAAATCTAGACAGGAAGCTGACACAGAAGGGTTGTTTGTACCTTGAAGGCAAGGAGATTGCTTCGTGTGGACCTATCTTGCAAAATTGCCTGGTTGGACTATGTTGGTTGAAAAAAAAAAAAAAGGAAGGGAATGGATGTGCGTGCGTTTGTGTATGGGTTCCTACAACATGATACGCATTAACACATGTCGAGAGTTGAACTTTTATTTCATTTGTCTAACATGGCTGCGTCGCCCCAAACGTTCACATCCGGGTTCCCCCTCATTTACATATTATAAATATGACCAGTGATGTAGTATCTATAAATAGATTACAGTCCGGAACATCTTTCCCCCCCTTTTTTTTTTTTTTCAAAAGAAATAAAGTTCTCGTTAATTTTCGTTGTCTCTGTTTTGTTTGTGAATCTTCTACGCGCCGACAGTATATCAGAAACTGAACAAATAAAATTTCAGTTCAAACTTTCTCCAATTTAACTTTCTAAAGGATCGGCAATCATCATGCATGCATACTTCATTCGCTCACACAGTCTATATAAGTATTATAACGCAGTCAGACTTCAGTCATTCGCTTTCATGCCCAGTTCTCACATTCATACCTCTTATTACTCCAATATAATTTTTTTTTTCTATACGCACTGGATAGAAAAACACAAAAGAAAAAAAAAACATAATTTAGCTTCATCCGGATCAGCACCGTAAAGTTAATCATTCACACGTATTAAACAAACTGAAGGTTGAAAATACTTCTTCCACAGAAATGAAATGAACTCCACCTGGCTTAAACAAATGCAAATGGCTCTCTCTACACTGAGCCTTAAACTTTAAACTGAAATGAAATACTGCAAAGCTCCAACTACACCGAGCTTGCAGAAAACCTAAAGGGCCATCAATTGCACAAGCTCCAACTACACTGAGCTTGGCAATATAAAGCAAAGCTCTAGCTACACAGAGCTTTAAAAAAAAAAAAAATTTATGTCGTGATCCTTCCTTCTTCCTCCCGGAAACGTTGCGGTTTCCTTGCGATGTAACCACGGCTGGATCTGGTGTTATAGTTAGTTGACTGGGATGGAGGGTGAAGGTTGTGGAGACGGTGGTGCTGGCACTGCTGAGGGATGTTGATCTGGTCCCCCATCGTCGTTGCTTGCTGGCGGACTGCCACTGGCTGGCACACCTCCGCTGGCTGGCACACCTCCGCTGGATTCCTTTGGCAGCGACTGCAGGTGTTTACGGTTGCGTCGAAGGACACCTGCTGGCGAGTTGACCAGGTAAGTGCGATTTTTTCCGGATCTGCTGCGACAACAGTTCCTTGGGCCTCCCATTTCTCTCATTGTCCAGTTTATCAATACTGGATCTCCTGTTTTCAGCACTGGGAGACTGACTGCACCATGCTTGTGATCATAGTTCAGTTTACATGCACGCTTGGTTTTCTCGTCTGCCGCTCGCACATCTGCGTCCCTCAGCGGATTAGGTTGTAGAACGTCTGGGAGAACTGGAACCTTAGTTTTCAGCTCTCTTCCCATCAACACTCTGGCAGGACTGGCCCCGGTGCAGAGTGTGCAGTCGCCCTGTAATTCAACAGTGCAATGTCTGGTTCAGGCTGGCTCAGAATTTTCTTGGCGATTTTCACGGCTGATTCTGCTTCGCCGTTGGCTTGAGGGAATGCAGGACTGCTGGCTTGTTGCGTGAAGCCGAATTTCCGCGCAAAATCACGAAACTGACGACAAAGGAAAGGTTGGTGATCTGACACAACCATCTGGAATCCCATGAGTTTTGAAAAACGCCACGGAACTTCCCTATGACAGTTTCTGCTGTTTTGCTGTGTAGGCGGACTATTTCTAGCCACCTGGAGTAATAATCAACAACTACCAGATAGTCGTTATCTTGATGTGTGAGAATGTCTGCTCCAAGTTTCTGCCATGGATGCTCAGGTAGCTCAGTAGGACGAAGTGGCTCATTGCATTGCGCTGGCCTGTTTTCCCTGCATTCTCTGCACTTGTTTATGTAGTCTTTGATATCTTGCCGGAGACCTGGCCACCAAACAGAAAGTAGTGCTCTCTCCTGGCACTTGTGAATTCCTTGATGAGATTCATGCAGTTTCTCAAGGATGTGCTGACGTTGTCTTGCTGGAACAACAATCCGTCTTCCATGCACTAGCAAGCCATCTATGAAAGATAGCTCCCCTTGTGCTTGCTGATACGCCTGCAGCCGAGCCGAGTGGAAACTGTCTTTGGCCACCCGTTGCAAACGTAGCTGATCACCTGTTGAAGCTCTATGTCATGTACAGTCTCTGACTTCAGCTTCTCCAGTCTCTGGTCAGTCACAGGAAATGACGACGTCACTGAATCAACGTACGCTTTCACGTAAGATTCGGTCTCCATCTCTTCGTCTGCTGCAGTATGAGCAACAGGCTGTCTGCTGAGAGCGTCGGCTACAACGATGCTCTTACCTGGAACATGCACAACTTCAAAGTTAAACCTCAGAAGTCTCATTAACAGCCTCTGACAGCGAATTGGAGCTTGATCAATGTCCTTTGACTTCATGAGTGGGACCAATGGTTTGTGGTTCGTTTGCAGTTCAAATTTGTCCAGGCCAATCAGATATTTTGCGAATTTCTCACAGGCCCACACTGACGCTAAGCATTCCTTTTCAATTTGCGCATAGCGCTTCTCTGCCTCACTCAATGTTCTTGACGCGAATGCAATGGGAAACAGTCTATGTCCACACTTCTGCATCAAACATGCTCCTAGACCATAGCTGCTACTGTCTGCACTCACAACAGTCTCTAGCTTGGGATCATAGAACGCTCTGGCTCCTGCGTTGCCTATCAGTTCTTTCACAGCATCAAATGCTTTCTGTTGTTCTGGGCCCCAACTGAACACTTGATCCTTCTTCAGTAATTCAGTCACAGGCTTCAGAGTGTCTGCCATGTTTTTCAAGAATCCTGTCAGATAGTTGAACATGCCGCACACTGTCCTCAGCTCCGACTGATTTTGGGGTGGTGGCATGTCCTTGATGGCACTGACTTTCGCTGGATCAGGCTCGATCCCGTCCTCACTGACTACGTGCCCGAAATACTTGACTTTTCTGTCTGAATTGGCACTTTGCTTTGTTCAGTTTGAGTCCTGACTGTTCAATTCTGTCTAGCACAGCTTTCAAGCGAATGTCATGCTCCTCCAATGTCTTTCCGTAGACGATTGTGTCGTCCATGATCGCCTCGCAGCCCTCTAGGCCTTCCAGGACTTCCTTCATCTTTGTCTGGAAACACTCTGGTCCGAGAGAGATACCCATTGGCACACGTGTGTAACAATATCTCCCATAAGGAGTGATGAATGTTGTCAGCAGCCTGCTCTCGTCCTGTATCGGGATCTGGAAGAAACCCGACACTGCATCAAGAGTGGAGAAGATAGTTGACCCAGCCATCTTCGGCGCAATGTCGTCCAGGTTAGGAAGCATGCATCTTGGTCTCTTCACCACTGTGTTCAACTGTTTGTAGTCTACACATATTCTCACCTTCCCGTTTGGCTTACCACTGGCACCATGGGAGCGCACCAATGTGTTGGTTCTGTGACCAGCTGAATCATTCCTGCCTTCTCCATACGGTCCAGTTCCTCCCTAACTTTTTTCTGTAGTGGGAATGTACTCTCCTGGCCGCCGGCACACTGTATGGCTTGGCCCCCTGCTTGAGGTGGATGTGAACTGGCTCCGTCTTCATGAGACCTGTCGTGCCGAAAATCTCATCTATGTCTCTGGTGGCAAGTGACACTAGCCCCATCGTGACCGCTGCCTTTCTGCTAAGCAGGTTGTTACACAAACTGTTTTTCACAATGATCACCTTGAACTTGTAGGCTTTGCTTTTCACCTTTGTGCTGGCATGGAACTCCCCCTGCTACTGAAAGCTTCCCTCCGGGAGATGTGAGAGAAATTCTGGATTTCTTAAGTTCTGGCTTATTCTTCAGTTGTCAGAATGTTCTGTCACTGATAATAGTGATGTCTGCACCTGTATCAATCTTGAATGGCACGATGAGTTTCCCGTATTTTGAGTTTCACAACCCATGGTTTCGACTTATCATCGCCCACTTTTGCTGCATCAATGTTGAACTCTTCTTCAGACTCTTTTCGAACCTCCCTGACACTACGGCAGACCTTCATGAAATGATTCTTCTTGCTGCACTTACGGCATGTTTTTCCTCTTGCAGGGCATCTTCCTTGGACGTGTGTACTGCCACACTGCCCACACTGACACAGTGACTGCTCTCTCAGTCCCGTGCCTGCTGCCTCTGCCTTGACCTCGGCTCCTACCACCACGTGATGTGTGCGGAGTCTGGTGTTTCTGTTGTCCACTGTGTGTAGGGCGGTGTCTGTCATGGTACACACGGTCTGCTGCCGCAGCTGTAGTTCCTCTCTGCTCCTGGAGTTCGAGCTTGACCGCTTCAAATTGACGCGCCGTTGTCACTGCTGACTTCAGAGTAAGAGTGGCTTCTAGTTGTAACTTTTGTGAAAGTTCTTTGTCTTGAACGCCCAATACAAGTCTGTCCCGAATGCAATTTTCCTTGTCTGGAAAGTCTGCATGCTCAGCTAGCTCGTAGAGCGCTCTGACATACTCTCCTCAATGGACTCATCTGATTTTTGGTCACGCTTATGGAATTGAGCACGAACATGAATAATATTTCTTTGGGGAACAAAATGATCATCGAATTTTTTCAAAACTGTCTCATACACGAGTCATAGTCTTTCTTGTCGTCTGCACTTAAATCAAATGTTTTAAAAATCCTATCTGCATCTGCACCCATAGCATACAAAAGGCTGCTTACCTGGATCTCTCCATCCTCTTTTGAAGTTTTTGATGCTATAGTCTGAAATGCCCGAAACGCTCTCTTTCCAAGCCGGCCATGCCGATGGCTGGTGTTACGAAAAAGAATTCGGTGGTTTGAAAGCCATACCTGCTAGATCTAGATCTATGCTGTTTTTTTTTTTTTTTTTTTTTTTTTTTTTTTTCAGAAAACTAAATTTTCCAGGAATTCAACACGGTTCTTCACAGTTTCACTAAAGTATCGGCCACTTCTGACACCATGTGCGTGCGTTTGTGTATGGGTTCCTACAACATGATACGCATTACACATGTCGAGAGTTGAACTTTATTTTATTTCTCTAACATGGCTGCGTCGCCCCAAAACGTTCACATCCGGGTTCCCCTCATTTACATATTATAAATATGACCAGTGATGTAATATCTATAAATAGATTACAGTCCGGAACAATGGATATCTTTGGGACAATGGAAATGGGTGGTCTGCTCATCATTGTGGAACTGGAACACAGGATAGTTTGACCTGCAACCAACCCCTGTAACCAACCCCTGCAACCAACACTGCAATCAACACTGCAACTGCCTGTAACCAACACTGCATCTACCACTGCCCTGCCACTCTCTTCGGAGGATCTGACATGGACCGACAGCTGGGGGTCTGTATACGCGTGTGCCGTAGATCTGGAATTGCGAGTAGAGGGGAGATATTCTGGGGACTCCTCACTACGTGGTATCTGCTAAGGACCTAGCCCTACAGAAAGCTAAGTGCCCTTATTCTTTTTTTGGACAAGGAAACGGTGGAACAAGACCTTGTGCTGTGCCTGTAGCTGACTGGAAGCTCGACAAGTTCCAAGCTTGCTTGGGAAAAAACTCTTTGTCTAGGAAGGGATAACAAAGGACTTCAAAGAAAGAAAAAAGGACTCTCGAGAGAGAAAAGAGAGAGAGTGTGTGTTGATTACATTTATTTGGTGAATGCGTTTGTTTAATATAGGAGTTGATAGTTCAAATCTAAAGTAGCATTGCGTTGTTTTGTTTGTAGTTGTTATGAAATCGTTAGTTAATAGATGGGTGCATCCTTTACTTTGTCTTGCTGTCTACTTGTTGCAGGAGGTGGTACATTAGTGCGTGTAGAGGTTAAGCAAGTAAGTGCATGATCTGCAAACTCTTGCGTAGAAGTACACAACCTACATTGAGAGCATGATTTGTGAGGCAAAAGTTCCTCCTCTGTGCCCATAAGAAGCACCTCACAGCGAATGCACTTATTGTCTGTAGGTTAGACTGACCCAAGACCAGCACAACCTAATTTACGTGACACAGAGTTCAGGACGTATACAGCCTTGTTCAGTGGTTTCAAATTAAACTGGGTCTTTTTTTTTTTTTTTTAAAGACTGTGACCCAGGATTCTCATCAGAGAGCATTTAAGACCTCATGGCGAAAGCTTGGCCATGTCTCAAAGTAATACAACTTGTCTTCACACTTGTCAGCGGAACAGCAACACATGAGGCTGCGGGATGCACTTGGCAATTGCTTCATGGTGGCATTTATCACCGATGGGCTCTGCAGTCATATGGGCTGGCACATCCAGAGAAACGCTCCTGTGTAGGTTCTGTCATGTCACACCCAATATTCATTATACAATGGCATCTGCTAGGGAGCTGTTATTTCCCTTGATGTCTAAATGGTATGCCGTGTGCGTGCCTACATCGTGTGTGAACACAGCGCAGGCTTCCAAGTGTGGTGCAGGACTGCTCCCAGCTGGTTTGTTCGGCAGTTGAGGACAGTACTTCTCCGAGTTATACCCACACTTTCAGATGTATCTTTTTTCTTTTCTTCTTAATCTGAGCCTACCATCGTCCCTATCATTCTCATCGAACCAGGATGCTGAAGTAGATTACGGACCCTCTGAAAACAAGCCAAAATACAGATAAACACACAAAACAAGGTGCAAAGCAACAATGTCTGTGTTGTGTTGTGTGTTAGATAAACATCGATTTGTTCTTTGTTTTCTATGTTTGTGTTTTTGATTATCTGCCTTTATTGTCAGAACTGTTTTTTTTTAAATCTCGATTTCTCTGGCCCCTTATGTCCTGCTCCCAAGGTGACCTCGATTCTTTGAAGTTAGGAGTATGTGGCCGTTTGTCGGCGCATCACCAATTGTTATCTGTTAAAGCACTTTTTACTACTTGATCACCTTTTGTCTCATATTTCAGTTGTGTTGTGCACATGGTGTATTATGGCTCCTTAATACTCTGTCACTTCCACACTTGTTCTGTCCCAGTCCAGCTCTGAACTCCACATGTAGCTACCATTGTCATGTCGTTATGAGGCAACTCATCGTCATCATTATTATTATTGTTATCATTATTGTTGTTATTGTTGTTGCTATTGTTATCAATGTTATGTCAACATGAAGCAGTTCATTATCATAATTGTTGTTGTTGCTGTTAGCATTACTTGTGACATGACGCATTGACAACCACCCCCTCCTGTACACCTTCCCCCTTCTACTCCCCCTTCTTCCCCCCCTCTTTCTTGCTCTCTCCCTTCGTCTCACAAATGGCAATAAAGATTACTAATCTACGCGATGCTCATTCTCTATCGGCCGCTCCCCACAGTATGCCAGGCCTTCTTTGAAGCTGCCAACAGTCTGGCTTTGGGCAACGATGACATGGGGAAAAAGTTACGTCACTTTGGATGTATGTCGCCTGATTCCCTCCCTCTCTTTTTTTTTCTCCCTTGCTTTTCATCATGCACCATGGCAATCGGGCTTGCATTCCACCCATGAATGACACAATTATGTTCAACAACGCTTTATCAATAAGCATGAAGGCTAAATAAAATCAATGCCAACTGCTAAGATAGAGCATTTTCGAATCTTCTACACTATACCTCACAATGTAAGGGGTAGGGGAGACCAACACCCCTCCTCTTTTCTTCGTCTTTAGTGACACAAAGCAAACCAGAACAGGAACCTGAATAGGTAGCTTAGCCCCTAAAAATGGGAAGCTCACTGTGAGCGCTCACTGCTCTCCACAGACGGCTGTAAGACTGATCACCAACAGTGAATCCAGAATTACAACAGGGGTAAACCAGAGAGAGAGTGAACATTGATCTCACCTTCTCTGTGATACTGTCTAAGATTCAATGGTTCATCCTAGAAGAACTGTAAGTTGAAACTATTTTTCTAAATTTTGAGACGATGCATTGATTGTATGTATGCCATGTATGTTAGCAGTATAACTGTACGCCACCTCTTGGTGACATCTATGAAGACGACGAACAAGTTTTCTGTTGTAATAGTTTGTTTGCCACCACGTGGGGAAAAACTGGTGAGATGCTTGATTAACATTCTTTGTTAACAATCTGACTTGTGCCAGTATTCAGTACTGTCTGTAAAGATGATAACTGAATGTACTAAGTGAAAACTGTTAAGATGACATATGAATAATGTGATTGTCAGAATGCTTTGTAGTAGGTGACTCTAAGTCTAATCAACATGTGTACTTGGGCTTATCTTATTCTAAGTTACTTCAACTTAATTCATAAGAAAAACATTAAAGAGTTATTTGCCTTCCATTGTTTAGTGTTGCATTGCTGTCTCCAACCCCTTGTTTCTCCCAATCTCTGAGTGAAACTGAAGACTGATAAGTATGGTAGATATGTTTATACTAGTCTAATCTTTGTTGGCTGAGATCTTACACATTTACGTAAGCCAGAGGGCAAGTGTGAGAACTGGACAAGCCAGACTCTCAGTTACTTAACTACACACCAGGTTCTGTTTGTCTGCTTAGAGCCTGAGTTCATACCTACCCCATGTGTGCATGTTATCGGCCCTGCTGAGACAGCACCCCAAGAACAGCCTGCCTAAAAAGGTGGACAAGTCACTAGCAAACTAGGGAGAGAGATCAACACTCCTCTCCAACATCAGATAAGTTCTGATATTGCAAGTGAACTCCAGCTCAATTCATTTGGAACTTTCCCTCTCATAATGATGGCAAAAGAAGTGGGAACAAAAGTCAGCCTAAACTGAATTTGTAAAATTGATTTGAATATTTCACCCTTTGAAATAAACAAGTAAAGCTAATGTGTGAAAGTACAATGAACTTGTGTCAGTTCTTTGTTGTCATTTCAGTATTTAATGTCTGAACCTATCTCTAATTCTGTCTCTCAGAGCTACAAGTACTTTTAAGTGTACAAGCGTAAGGAGAATTATTCTTGATCCACTCTTGAGGAGTTTTAACAGTCCCGAGAAAAACAAAGATTTCTTTCGATGACTAGTACTGGAAAGTACTCCTTCCATAACTAGTAAGAGAGAGGGTGGAGGTGAAATTGTAACATAACTCTGTTAGAGAAAAATATTCCAAGTCCTCCCCTAGAGGACACACTGACCTACTCCCAACTCACGTCACATTACTTATTATTATTATCATCATTATTATTGCTATACAGGTTACTTATATAATGCTATCCTCTGTCTGCAAAAACTCAAAGCTCTTTATAATCCACACTCTCGTTTACATAAAGGGCTGCCTGCCAGGACAGAGCTGACTGAAGAACTGCCTGCTGGCACTACATTCAGTTGTTTATCAGCCACTCAGTTTATCATTCATTCTTTCAGTCTTTTGATACAAGTATATATGTAAACGTGTCATCCATATTAATCAATGGCCATATTTTCATAAGTGGAGACACACTCTACATGGACTGTATTGTCTCTGCGGTGAGGGATGCAGAGATGGTATGTGCTGCGAGAATGATATGTGTGACAAGAGTTGGGGGGGGGGTTGGTGTGTCCTCTAGGGGAAGGACTTTGAATATTTTCTCCATGAGAATTATGTTAAAAATTTCACCACCACCCTCTCTCTCACTAGTGGTGGAAAGAGCAACTTTCCGGTACTAGTCATCAAAAGAAATTTTTATTTTTCTCGGGACTGTAAAAGTCACTCAATAATGGGGGTGACATTCCGCGGAACAGCGGGCAACCCTGGCACCGCCCGAGCTCATCAGCCTTAATAATGTCAGTCATTAAGTCACATAGTTATTTATCTGTTGTGCATATATGAATAGTCTTTGTGATTTATTTCCCTTTACAGGATGGGACTTTTTGTCCATGTTAGTGACAACCTTGAAAAGTAAATAACAAAGAAATCAGGTGACTCTTGCTTTCATGAGGAAATATTTACAGGCCCATAACTCCAAACGAATGCTGCTCATGACAACAAGCAGAAATGGCAAACACAAAGCACACAGAACAAACAAGAAGACATATTAAAAAAAAAAAAAAAAAAAAAAAATGTTCCAAGTTTGCCCAGCAATGCTGTGTAGATGCGTCATGTAGAAGGCATGTGGACACACGCTTGGAACATCCTTCTTGGAGAATATCTTCTTGTTTGTTTGGTGTGGCGTATACTGTATTGTCATTTTTGCTAGGCAATTAGGTGTTGTGAACAGCCATTTGTTTGGAGTTACGACCCTGTAAATGATTCATCATGGGATTTTGTTATTTACTGTTCCCTGCCTTATTTCAAGACTTCCATTCAGCCCCGAGAAGGCCATTATTATGTGATCTGCTGGGCAGTCATCACAACAGAGCTGAAACAACCAGTCCCATTTCTTCTGAACTCAAACCTTGTCTTGCTGACCAGACCATGTTGCTGGCGTTTGTCTTCTGTCTTTGTCGTATCGTTCGCTGGACATAAGTGTCAACTGTGACGGGTTTGCATTATTGTCCTGGCTTGCTTAGAACTGTGTCGTGGTTGAATGTGCATTGACGAAGTTGTCTCTGTCTCTGTCTGTCTGTCTGTCTGTCTGTCTCTCTCTCTCTCTCTCTCTCTCTCTCTCTCTCTCTCTCTCTCTCTCTCATCGTCATCTTCTTCTGCTTCCTCCCTCCCTCTTTCCCCGCCCTCTCGCTTTTCCCCCTATCCTCCCTATCCCATTCTTCATTGTTCAGGCAGTACCCCACAACGCTACAACTTCACCAGGCATACACACAGTTTTTCCTTCCGCCACCTCCTCCTCTCAGCACCCCCCTCCCACCTCCACCACCACATTCCCCCTAACCTCCTCCATACTTATCCACCTCAGTCTTCCTCTAGCTGTCGCATCAAACAGACTCGCATAGTCACTTTCACGTGCTGACGCAGTCTTCATCATTTTAAGAGCGCTGAAGTCCAAGTGTCAGGCGGATTATGCTAAATGATTCTGGGGACCACTGTCTTATATCCTTCCTTTCTTCCCTGGTTACCTTTGCCCACTCCACACCCTCCTCCCGTCCACCACCTTCGTTCCCCATCACCGTCCTTCCCTCCCTTCTCTCATCCAGGTCCCTGCTCTACACCATTTTGTTCTTCCTGCCCCATCTTCTGTACCACCTCTGTGGCCGTGCACCCCATGCCGTTCATTCCATGCCCCCGTCCACAGCCACAGCCCACTGTCCAACATGCCTATGACCCTGACGGAATCAAACCAAAGCCGAAGACGTGGAGAAGACATCAAACCTGAAGTCACCATGAGCGCAGAGCATGAAGGGCAACATAATTTCAGACTTTCTTTTCCGATGAGGATTATGATAATGATGTTACAGATTTCTATTCCAGTCTGACACTGCATGATAAGGTTGCACTCTACGCTTACTTTCATAATGCATCTCAGCATCAACCAGGCTCGAGAGATACTGGCACCTGCAGAGTTGGTCGGAAAATCTGAGCAACACTCTCAGAGATGCATCTATTAAGTGTCTGAAACTCGACTGTGTGGTCTCAGTCTTCCCAACTGAACCCGTAGTAAACTTAACTCTGGGTAGGAGCCAGTAAAGGCAGGAAAATCCACATAGTTCTGACGGGAATCGAACCCACGACCTCCCAGCCGGGAGTCCACGACACTAACCACTTCGCCACGGCGGCTGGTGTATATATATATATATATAGCATAAATAGAAGAGACAGAAGTTTATAGTTCTCCAGTTACACCTTGCAATTCTTGCAATTCCTTTTTCAGATTCACCACAAAAGTCACGGAAAGTGTAACCCAAGTGTCCGGAAAGCATTTAACTGAGTGTTTGGCGGCTGCTATTATCATATTATATTATATTGTGTTTTATACAGCGCCTATCCTCGGTCACAGACCCAGCTCTAAGCGCTTTACAATAAGCGCACTACCTCACTCACTCACTCAACGAGCTGCCTACCCAGGTAGGGCCAACTGATGTTCATTCAGTCGTTTCCTGTACCATTCAAATATCAGTCACTCATTTTCATTTATCTCATTTCTTCCTCCAGTTTCTCACATAAGATGCATGCGATGTTTATACGTGTCCTCCATTTTCACCCGCTCGGTAAGAAATACCAGGCAGCTATCTTCAATCTACATCAATTTTGCCAGGGGGTACGGGGAACCCCCCTGCTGTTTTCGATTTTCAACTGCCGTGGGTTCTTTAACGTGTGCAGGGGGGGGGGGGGGGGGGGGGGCAGGAAGGCACACAGGTCTGACTCGCTTATAGTCCCCATCCGATGGACTTGACGTTCAGTTCGATTAGTCATTGAAACTGGGAAAGAAAGGGCGAGAAAGGCAGGGCTCGAACCCACGCACTTCTCACACGTTGGATTGACAGGCGAACGTCTTAACCACTCTGCCACCTTTCTTTTTAACATCAGCAACGTTACATGAGGATGAAGAACGAGGAGCAGGGTGTCTTTTGCGTTCGCCTGAACGGTCTGCAAATGAGCAGTACAGCTGAGTAGTCGATCACCCTACACTCTCAAATCGAACAATGTTGGCAGTATCACTGAAACGTCTCTTGTGTGTAGAAGAATGGGGAGCTAGGAAGAGAGTGAGGGTGGGGGAGGTGGGTAGGGGGAAGGAGATGTGGAAGAGAGCCGGGCGGAGAGGGGCGGAAACAGAGGGGTGGGAAAGTGTGTGTGTGTGTGGTGTGTGGAGGGGGAGGGGTGAAGTGGAGGTAGGAGGGGGGGGTCCGAGGTAGTGGTAGTAACAGGCGCTCACTTTTTTATTCAAGCGCTTTTTCACACACACACACACACGCGCGCGCGCGCGCGAATGAAAATCAACATTTAAAAAGCCTGCCCCCACTCCCGCCCCCTTAATGTTTCCCTCCTGCGCCATCCTTCTCCCCCTTTACCCCATATTCGCATTTTTCCTTCTTCCAACATTTCTAAAGGAGATCAAATCCGGGGGCGGGGGGGGGGGGGGGGGGGGGGGGGGGGGATTAGAGGGGAGAGGGAGGAGGGAAGAGGGAGGGTCTGCTGTTTAGTTAAGTTCATGCCACTGTGCTCACACCATGAGCGTGTGACCGAGTGCATCTCGCCGTGCTTTTCACTCACAGACATGGGTATGCTCTGTGTCTCTGTTTCATGAAGAGCTACAAAGCCATGTCTTTGTCAAAGGATCCGCCGTGCACAATCGCACTGTTTGTCTTCAAAGAGCTGTCTCATAGTGTTTGTGGTCGTTGTTGGCCTTGCTTTCAGGGTCAACCACTGGCTTGGTGAAGCGGAAATGGCGTGTGTGGTAGTGCGCGTGACGGGATGGGGACGGGTATTGCCGCATACATTGTTGCCGGCGACAATACATGCCAGTTTTGCGGCACTTTAGTATCACCAGCAATACCGCGTGCTAGTTTTCAAGGCGCGCTTTGTTACATTATGATTTGTGATACTTGTTGTTGTCTGTAGCATTGTGAGCCAGTGTTCACGGCACCTGTTTACATTATGATTTGTGGTACATATTGTTGTCGGTAGCTTTTGTTACAATATGATTTGTGGTACATGTTGTTGTCGGTAGCTTTTGTTACATTATGATATGTGGTATATGTTGTTGTTGGTAGCTTTTGTTACATTATGATTTGTGGTAGCCTACATGTTGTTGTCGGTAGCTTTGTTACATTATGATTTGTGGTACGTGTTGTGTTGTCGGTAGCTTTTGTTACATTATATTTTGTGGTACATGTTGTTGTCGGTAGCTTTTGTTACATTATGATTTGTGTTACATGTTGTTGTCGGTAGCTTTTGTTACATTATGATTTGTGTGTACATGTTGTTGTGGTAGCTTTTGTTACATTATGATTTGTGGTACATGTTGTTGTCGGTAGCTTTTGTTACATTATGATTTGTGGTACATGTTGTTGTCGGTAGCATGGTGTGTGCCAGTGTTCACGGCACCTTTTGTTACA